>JAIMZG010000133.1:0-16911 GCA_020466075.1 Colletotrichum coccodes | reverse complement strand
CTCAGTTGCATGTTGCATACTCTGGACGATGGCCGTGCATGTGTATCTCTGTTGCAATGGGAAATTGTATGACGAAATGGTGCATCGAGTTAATGAACTGAAGATGGACGCAGTTGTCAGTTATGTCATGGTTTACAATACGCGTTTACGACGGTCTCGGACTCATACATGATTTATTGCGGACTGTTCCGTTAGAACAGCACCTGCCAGCGCATGGCAACATCTGGGGCCGTTCAAACCGAACGCCAGCCAAAGAGACGAGCAAACGCCAGCTCGTGGTTGACACGTTGACAGTCGGAGGGCCGGCAATTCTATCCGACTAATGCTGGCGCACCCACCAGTTAAAAAAAAAAGATAAGAATAAGCTTGATGTCATCTCTGATTTAGCTTGTGGTTCAGAGCTACTCTCGACGAGACACGCCGGCCCACCTGACAGAAGAAATCTTCTGGAACCTGTGGAATCCACGCTCCGGCATCATTTCGTCCTCGTCCTGTGATCAACACAACTTCTTCCTTCTTTGTTCTCATCCGCGGAATCCATTCCCACTTCTTGCTTCATGCAAAGAGAGGCTGCGGGTTGCAACACCCTATTTCTTGGTGTTTTTCTTTCGACCCTGGTTGAATTCCTTCAACTGCAATGGCGGAACTCGACCGAGGGATCGGGTTTTGCACGCTGTAAAATCCAGTGACGATGGTGTCTGTGCCCAGCAAACATGCTCTGACCTAGCTGGTTGGTGTACACCTTGCAGCAAGCTTTGTCCTCGAGTGCCTGTGCTTCCGGCGAGCGATTGCTGCCCTCGAGTAACTCGCGTATGGATACCGGGTATGTCTTGCAGCGCTTGATCAGGTTTCCGGGGTTGTGCGAGAGCGCCGCCAGCCACATGACGCTTCTTACCCGATGTTTTGTATGGCTGACCCCGGTTGGCCTGTCGATTTGAACGGGCTTGCAAAATGTCCATTTTCTCATTGCGCACGCGCCGTTGTCGATAACCTTCCCGTTCCATGGCATATCGACCGTTATTACCGCTGATCAGTGACAGTCATAACCTGAGGGAGCGGCGCTGGTGCATTCCGCACCTCAACTGCGACGCGCGTGTCGTGGATACGTCTGTCGAACATCTTAAAGTCGAAGACGCCCTCGAGCTCACGTCGAATGGTGGCTAATTGCTCGTGTGCCTTGAGAATCTCGTCGGGTTTGTTGTCTTGATGGACATGGACCTTGATCAGAAACATCCATCGCCGTCCGGGGTCGGCTGGAGACATGGTGTCCCATGGGGCGGTTTGAGTGAGAGGTCCATTGTCGCCGTTCATCTGAAGAATGTATTGTCTTGAAAGGCAGAATTCGACATCGTCTCTGAAAAACTGGTATGTCTCCTCGATGGCCTCACTCTTGAACCTGCATCATGTCAGACGTCGTCGCCGCGGCTAGTGAACATCACATACTGGTAATTATTGTCTCTCATAACAGACATCAAATTCTTCTGGTCCCAGATCTCCGTCTTCTTGCGCTGAGTGACCGATGAGCGGATCTGGGGAGGGTCAGGGAAGTCGGTCCATCGGAGGGTGCCCGGACGCGTATTGAAGTCCATTTCCGGAGCCGACGGGCCGAAGTCCTTATCCTTGAAGACCTCATACCGGGCTTGGAGGATGTAGGACTGGCGGCTCAGTTGCTGGTGCAGGTCCTTCCATAACATCTGAACATCCTTGCGCGGAGTCTTGACGATTGAGCTCTGGTTCGAGATCCCACCAGGTTTGCCCGGGCCCTTGAAATATAGGACACGATGGAGGCTCTGCCAAGCGGGCATAGCGCAGAGGCCACCCAGGACGGAGCAAGCCGCCTGGATGTCGTCGTCGTCGACGAGAGTTGTGAGAAAAAGCTCGTACATTTCAAGTGGCGTTTATATAGTGATGAGAGAGGCCGAGGAGAACTGATGGTTGCGGACTTGTGCCCGGATCAGGAACTGTGAAGGTGAAGGTGAGGCTCAACGAGGCCCTGTTCAGTATGAGCGTCGGCGAAATGGCGGCGATTGGTATACGCTAAGCCTAATATGGGTCTCGAGTTGATCACGTGGATGCCCGTTACCGTCTGTGGTTATCCAGGCGCCCAGTCGCGGTTCCCAATCGAAGAAGTGGCTGTGCCCCACCGAAAGTCGCGACTTCCTAGAACTTCCAGCGACGTTGAGCTGTTTGCCTCGACATGCGAACTCCATTTATGCAATTCAACAACCGAACGACTCTCTCTCTCTTCTTGGACACCGACCGATGAACACGGCGCGAACAATGTCGTCGTCCAATTCTACAGCCGCAAAGCGGAAACAAAGAGACTCCGTCTCGCCGCCGCCAATCAAGCGGAAAGTCCAGAGCGGCACGACCAGTAAGCGATGCTCCGCTTCGATGAAGTGGATGGTTGCTGACATTTTCAAGAGAATGCAGTCGCAAACTTCTTCAAGCCAGCATCCCAGAAGCCCAAAGACCGTACGATTTGGACAGAACGGGCCCCGAACGATGATACCCCGGCAACCCTGCTTGTCGGCCGCTACGAACCAGAGAATCCCCCCACCGAATCGGAGAAGAGGAGGAAAGTTGCTGCCCTTGACTTGGTATGGTAGCTCGAACGACGACTGCTGCTGAAACGAGCGGGAATAATTGACGGGTTCCGCTCCAGGACTCGACCCTGATTACAACAGCTTCGGGCAAAAAGCATGCCGGCGCTGCTGAGGACTGGAAGTGGTGGCACGCCTCTGTTCCTGGAAAGCTGAGGGAGATGTACAACGACAAAGGGTAAGTTCTTCTTATGGTGTTTTGGCGTATGGCTGCCTGAACTTCTCAGGTATCGCATCGTGGTGCTCTCCAATCAAGCCGGCCTTGTTCTCCACGCCGACCCGAAAGCTAAGACCCCGAAGTCGACCAAAGACCGGGTCTCTGCATTCAAACAAAAAGTAAACGCTGTACTAGCGCAGCTTGACATTCCGACGACCGTATACGCTGCAACGGAGAAAGACATCTACAGAAAACCACGGCCGGGAATGTGGAAGGAGCTTTGCGATGATTACAACATTGCTGAAGACGTCGATTTGAAGCAAAGCATCTTCATTGGTGACGCAGGTGGCCGCATAGCCGCTGGAAAAACCGCCAAAGACTTCAGTTGTTCGGATCGCAACTTTGCGCACAACGTCGGCATTGAGTTCAAGACGCCTGAGGAGTTCTTTCTCGGCGAGCAGCCGCGGGACTTTGTTCGGGAGCTCGACATTGCTCACTACCCGTATCCCGAGGACACAACGTCTCCCTGTGCGGATGCCCTCTTCGAGAAGAAAAATAAACAGGACATCGTTCTGTGTTGCGGCCCGCCCGGCGCCGGCAAGAGTACTTTCTTCTGGAACCTTCTGAAACCATTGGGGTACGAACGAGTTAACCAAGACACACTCAAAACGTTGGTTTCTTCGGACTCTCAGGCTGAAGGTCCCTCCTTGCTGACATGTCTGTAGTCGAGAGAAGTGCGTTCAAGCTGCCAAGGAACTGTTGAACGATGGCCAATCTGTTGCGATAGGTCAATTGCCTAGTATATTGATTACCCGAAGCTACTGCTGACACTATTTAGACAACACCAATGCTGATGCTGACACGCGAGCTGTCTGGGTTCAACTAGCAGAGAAGCAAAAGGTGCCAATACGATGCGTGTGGTTCAAAACACCGCTACATATCTGCGAACACAATGACGCCGTGCGGTCCATGAACAGATCTGTAAGTGTGGGGTTGGTTCGGTTGCAACAACGCTCGCTAATGACTTTGCAGCTCAATCCCGAGTCTCGGACAGCACTGCCCAAGATGGCCTTCAATGGCTACAAATCCCGTTTTAAAGAGCCGAAGGTAAAGGAAGGCTTCCAGGACGTTACCGAGGTCGAGTTCAGCTTCCGAGGGACCAAGGAAGAACACGATATTTGGGCCAAATACTGGCTGTGATAGCTTGGATCATCTCGATCCCTCTCTCCCCTTTGCTCAGAAGGTCCATCGTCCGACTCCTCGATTGGAGTTATCGGGTAGAAAATGTTGTAGGTCTCTACAGCGGCATGTTGAAGAACATGGTGTTGTCGCTTTTACGCTGTCAACACAAAAGCGGTCTTCACAACATGCCACAACGCCCTCGACTTTCGCTCCAAGACAAAGATATGATTATGGGACGTAAGGCCACTTCATAGAGGACACTTGAACTGAAGGCAACGTTGTCCGGCTCTCACTTTCATGCGTTTGGACTTTTCTGCACTGATCCAACATGGTCTTCTTCACTTGATTCGAGCTACAAGACAGCCCCAGGGGATGCCGGCCAACACAGCGTTCACTGTGCTGCCATTTGTTCGCTGTTTGCGAATTGCTAGACTGCGTCCTGATCGGGAAGCCGTGTCGAGGCCAGGTAAGGAACGGCTTGGTTCCGCGGCGTCGTCGTCAACCGCGTTCTCGCAAATGTATACCTACGGTGAAGGATTCGGGTACAGTTGTTGAGTGGTTTTGATCCAAAGCCCATTGCATTAATAGTTTACTATAGAGTATGGCTCTTAGGAAGTTGAACTCGAGAATCGTCGATTGGCGATGGCAACAGGAGGGAATTAACTGCCAACGAAAGATTTCAAGTAAATCGCTCGGTTCAAGTCCGTGAGAAATGCCTTCATCACCTGGACTTTTTTTCGCGACTCCAATTCTTTCAGTTTATGGGTTATGTCTGAAATGACAAGAGTTGCCGAGCAAGTGGCAATAGAGGAGATCTCGGCGAAGCTTGAAATGTGACAATTCAACAAGTGTAGTCTTCGGGATCTCCGTGGCTGACTGGCCAGGAGATCTGCACGTGTGCATTCTCAAGAAGGCTGGCGCCACGAGCTCAGAAAGGTATAGGAAGCTTCAGGAGAGTTTAGTAGATTGGAGCTTGACAGAGGAACCTGTATAGCAGAACGACACCTGTATGGCACGAGTACGGCTATATGAGGAGGCCTTCTCATCCCCCCCGAGGATGGGAAGGCTAGAGAGAAATGAGAGTCACCTTTCACACCCACCTTCTCATACACTAGTGCCCAACAACTGCTGACCTCCTTACTATGTGCCGGCAACCCCCCTGACACCTGGACCTCGAACAACAGCAGGTCTCATGCGAATGCGTCTTAGGGGCTTTCCGGCTCCTCAAGCATTCCGATGTCTCGAACGTAAAAAACGAGTAAGAGAGTGGTCAAGCGAATGACAATTCGCTTGCTGAAACTTCAGTTCGTTTCTGGTAAACAGTCTCTTCGATTGTATATACCAAAACGGTAAAAGAATTTGGAATGGGACCTATTAAACGTCGCCGCATCACATTACCATCTTGATTACCAGCACGTCAGGTTCTTAGGAAAGAGCGTCATGCGTGTTGTGAGCACGCCCATGAGTCTCAGACACTAATGACAACGGCTTTGATATGAGACGGTCAGCTCGACCTGCCAGGCGCAGGAGTTGGAGATTGGCCTGTATAAAATATGCAATGTGTACTTGCTTTTTCTCGTTGGAATTTTGTGACTGGCTCGGTTGAAACAGCTCTGTAAAGAGCCACTTTGAGTCTTGCGCATGCCCTTTCGTATTGCCGCTTATACAAACACTTATGCGAACCCGCTCTGAATTATCATCTCACTGGTTACTCTCCCACCGCCGTACTTAGCCACTGCGCTGTTGACGGCTTTTTGTTGCAACAAAAACCTCTACTGTTCAGTAGTCCAAAGAGAAGGATAATTTAGAGAGGAACGTTTCCACAAAGTAACTAGACAACCGCCGGCGTCTTCCCGTGTCCGTGTCGTCGACGAGCGCAGCCACGCGGACCTACTGGCTCGGAAGACGGAAGCAAGGTTTCACTAGATTTGGCAATGCCAGTCAGTTTGTATGCATGCCATGCAGCCAAGACGTCGGATGTCGACTGCTTGATAGCTAATGCATTGACGCCCCTCCAACTTGTACGCCTATGGCATTGCGCTAGCTAACTTGGTGTTCAGTTTGATATTTAGCGGATTGTTGTATTGTTTGCTCTTACTGAAGGAAGTAGTAGAGCTATTCAAGGAATTGGCGACTGAAGCGTGTCCTGTCATGAGTATTCCCTCAAGTAACACGGCAACGGCGAACGAGGCCGATCAGATCTGCGTGCACTGCAGTACAGCCCACATTCGGCAACCGATATATGTATGCATGTAGGGGTAGATTTGGGATTGAACCTCCAAGCCATGTACTCTGCTTCCGTAAAGTTCATGGCTTGAACCAGAATCAGGAGGGATAACATGGGCTGATCTCGTGAATGGTCCGAAAGCATCAAGTAACAAAAGAGTACAAGGCGATTGCGGAAATTGACCAAACAGTACGGTCTGCAGGTAATCAAAGGGACAAAACACCTCGTCGTCATATCGAGTCAATGCATCACTAAAGTCAGACGCCAGTCGTATCCTTTCAGGAGCCAGGGCAACGCCGAGAAGATCGTCTGTAACCTCCTTCGCCAACTCGGGGACCAGTTTCGGGATATACCAGCCAAAATCAAAGATAACATGGTCCACGATTGAAGGCGCCAGTTCAAACCGGGTTTGGCTTCGCATCGGACTACAGGCGTGCGGTATCCATCAGACACTGTAGACGACCACCTTCAACGCCTTCGTCGATGTCATTGTTGGAACAGCCACAAGGTTGTGGCTGACGACCGGCGACGAGTGGCTCGTGGCTTCACCACGTGGCCTACCTCGTCGATATCAACGGCCGCCAGCAACCTCTTTCGCTGGCTGACTTCCTACTTCTTCAACCTCATCACCACTATTCTAGCAACAATACAATTGGCGTATTGTTGCCCATCCGTACGGATACACCTGTGATACCAACAGTCATGTACTTGCTGGCGTAAAAGGATAAAACACGTAGTCAGGGCTCTTCGACACCCGGTGACGCCAACACGCCAGGTTCTTCTCGCTGGAAGCTGCCGATGTTGAAGCAATTCCAAGACGTCGTACAGGATGGCCGACTTGACATTAAGGGTGTTCCAAGAGGCAGCAGCCTAGTCAAGAGCCGAGTATGGTTTGGCTTCCATGCAGGCCATGCAGAGAAATGAAGCCATCAACGGAAAGGCGAGCCTTGGTTTGAACAAGGCGGGTTGAATCATCAATGTATCGATGGGCGAACGAGTCGTGTCTGCATGTCAAACATGGACAAACCGTCACTGGCGGTATCGGTCGGTGTCGGTCGATGCGCCCCATACAACCATGCCACTTGGGCGTCCTTCCGCATGCATCTTACCAACGTCGATATCGGGCATCCTGAGCCCATTGACCGTCTACGTCTTTTTATCGTTCGTGTGTACGGTGATCTGCGTGGATCGGGCAGTCGGGGGAGTGATTGGACAGAGGTCGTATTCAAGACGTCGAGAATCGGCATAACTTGGACGGTGGCATGCTAATTGAGATACGGTCTGTTTTGGCCTCCAGTCAACATGAAGAAGGTAGGCGGATCTTCATCAATGAACTTCGCGAGTCGATGGCATGTTAACTGATGCTGGTTGGGCGTTTCGATAAAAAGACTGGAGTATAAGCGGGAGCGCGTTGGAAAGTGGCGATGCCGAGTTCGGTTCGTAAGGATATTTTCGAGTCGGGTGGATGCTGGCAATACATGTCGAGGAGAAGGCCAAGCAAGATGAGGTTTAGATTTTTTAGAATTTCTTTTTTGAAGAGCGGCAACACTGCTTCTTTTTATTCTGGGGACTTGCCAGGATGCAGAGCAGACTTGGCTCGACGTTGACGCGTCCTACCCAGCTTGGCTCGGCTGCGTGTGCCGTGATGCCGTGGTGGTGCCGTGGTTCCGTCCGGGCTGCCGTGATAGCCGTTGACGAACGTCTTAGCATTACCGGTTACGACCATTGTGGAGGAGAATCAAGGGAGAACTGGTGGAGGCGTTCGCTATGACCTGCATTGACAGATCCGATCTATCGATCTTTATTTTTAAGGTTTGCGGGGAAATATCACGACATGGAAACATCGGGCGTGGTCAAATTCACGATAATGCAAAGTAAAAAAAAAAGTTGAGTCAAGTCATGAGGATTATATTGTAGGTACATGCTCCCCATGTCCATATGTACATTGAAAGGCCAAGAGGCCGAGTGATGTGCATCAGCTTACACACCACAGAAAAGAAGTTTTTGCGGTTTCTTCCTTGCTCCGTTCTCTAACCAAAGACGAAGTTCACTCGCGGTCTCCCAGAGACTGAGCGCATTTGCACCGTCGCCGCCACAGCAAGCTGCGCCGGCGACCGAGACACGAGCCCGAGAAGATCCACAGCTCTAGCGAGCCGCTTAGCAAGACTTGAGGGTGGTGTACTTGCAGGCGGAGCTGGGGCCGGACTTGAGCTTCTTGGGCTCGTTGCCGGGGGTGGTGCCCTGGAACTCGGTGCAGATCTCCTTGACGGAGGTGGCGCAGGTGTTGGTGATGGTGGCGGTGTCGCCCTTGTTGGAGTTGATGCCGGTGAGCATCTTGCCGTTGGAGGCCTTGACGTTCTTGACAACGACGGTACGCTTGCCCATCTTCTTGCAGTTGCCGCAAGAGCGGTACAGCTTGCCGAAGTCGACAACGGTGAAGCCGTCGATGGTGACAGTGCCGAGACCGTTGTGCTGGATGACCTTGTCCGCAGCGCCGCGGGCACCACTATAGATGTTGTTAGCTATGTCGGTCCCGGAATGTGTGGAAAGTAGTGATGACTTACCCGCCAATGATGTTGGCGTTGCCGTCACCCTTCAGGGAGAGAGCGTCCTCGCAGACGGCAGTCCACCAGACGTTCTGGATGGTGCAGGAGCCCTTGCAGTGGACACCCTCGATCTGGTCGGCACCGATGATGGCGTTCTTGAGGGTGGCACCGTTCTCGAGGATGAAGACGGCGTCCTTGTCGCCACCCTCAACCTGGCCAGTGCACTTGACGCCACGGCCGTAGGTCTTCAGGCCACCATCGAAGGTGCCGGAGACGGCCTTGGCAGCCTTGTAGGTGACGGTGCCCTTGGAGGCGGGGATGGGGAAAGCGGCACGCTTCTCGATGGCGCCGAAGTTGTTGGGGCTGGTCTCAGCGCCGGGGGCGGCGAAGGCAGCGGTGGCCGAGATGGCAGCGATGACAGCGGAGAACTTCATTTTGAAAGTGGTGGTTGGTTTAAGAAAACACGTAGAGTTGGAAGATTTGGAATGTTGTTGATAACGAATGAATAACCACCAGGGCTAAAGAATGTGAGTAGTTGGATTGGTAAAGAGAGACTGTAGCGGAGGATGCTGATGAAAGTGATGAGGAAGGAGAAGGAAACATGTCATGGTCGGGGATGTTGCAACCTTCTTATATCTTTTGATTCCGGGCAAGATCTCGTTGGTAGCTGTGCCCCCCTCCATCCAACATGCTCTCCCTTTCCCTCAGCAATCATCCTGATCCTGCGTCCCTCATCAATTGCCAAGACTTCGACCGTGGGGCCTGGCAGTTCAGCGGCTCACAGTAGCACGGATACACAAGCTTTCGCCGAGGGGGAGGACACACTGAGGCCCGTCCAGAACTCCGAGCCCACAGTCTGGCCCACGATGGGCGCGCGATTGAGAGCGCGGTGACGAGCCGGCCACACTCTGGCTGAGATCCCAGTCCGAGTCGACCAGGGCGGGGGAGCTAGGGGAGAACCATCGATTCATTTCGGGCAGAGCCTTTGTTCCCTGACGATATGATCCACCTCGATATGAGAGAGTGGTTCGGGCGCTTCGGCGAGCCGCAAATGCTACGCAAGAACCAGCTGTTTCCATGATCAAGGGGTAGAAAGGCTGCCCGAAGAGGTCATGATATTACATGATTGGGACGGAGTAGAGCGCTCGGGAAGGCCAATTTGCCCACGGCTATGGGCTCAGGGGGTCGGCCCTTGACGGTGCTGTATGGGATAAGATGGGTTCGGGCGCAACGTTGACCTCACTCGCATTTCGTATTTGTCTAAAAAGTGGCGCTCTCTTCCTGGCTAGCCATGAAACAAGCCAGGGGCTGTCACAGGGTTATTACATCAAGCGAGAACATCAATCCATGTCGTAGAAAAAGACGGAGCAACCCCACAAAGCTCGTCGCCCTTTGGCAGTTGGGAGGTCAGAGGTTTGGAGAATTTCTGCGGTGTGCCAGGGACACGCTCTCGGAGCTGAACCCTCGAGCAGAAATAAAAAAGAGACTGTCGGCCAGAATCCGCAATGTTTCCGCCGCTAGCGCACGGTAATGGCTCCTATTGGACGTCCACCCCCGCTTCGGTTATACACACGTATCGAAGGGAGATGAGCTGGGGGGCGAGAGATGGAACCAACGTCTGTTTAGATAAGACCCGTTGCTGCGGTCCTGAGTAATTCCCGGCGTCACGGACGTGGCGTCGGAAGTTGCGCAAAGTGACATTCGCAGCCGGCGTTCTCTCGCTGGTTCCTCTTGTATTCTAGCGAGTTGTCTCAGATGTCGGCAGTTTTGGCTCTCGCGCCAAAACATTACTCCGCGGTTGAGCTTTTCTCGAATAACCTTTACGCAGTGCGGAGGTTATCAGGGAATTTCTCATCGACGTTTTGGTGGAGCACCCCGTCAGAGAGACACGTTCTGCTTCCATATGCCGGACATTGGAGACTAACCTAGGATGGCACTCCAAGCCCGTGGCCAGCTCGATGTAGACTCTGAAATCACCTGCATGTCAGTGCACGGCACAGTCCAGTCCCTCGCCACAAAATCCTGCTCAAGACGACCTGTCAGTACCCCTGTCATGCTTGTCGACCTTAATCAGTTGTCCGGGGTATCGCTGACACGGAAGAAGAATCTGGAGCCAGCGCAGGCTGTGCGCACAGATTGACGGCAAAGGGGAGGCGGGCACGTCGCCTCTGAGACAAGCTTGTGTTAATCGGATTCAACATTGCACTCTAAAATTTCAGAATCCTTCGCTGGTGGATCACAAATCGTTGAATCATTCGTCTCGCGACTGTCTAAATTGCAAACACTCGGGCAGACTCCACCAAGTTCAATGCGCACCACGACAAGTCAGATGATCCCCAGTTCTGCAATATATCACCAACTCGCTCCGTCTGGAATTGTGGTGGACACGACCGTACCGCCGAGCGACAGAGCCTGCGGGAAGGCGAAAAGGAGGCGCTCAACGACACGGCGGCCCTCTACGGACCTGTCGGAGGCGGCTCCGACTCCCGTTACATCGAGGCATGGTTAAACAACGGGTATCAGTATCGTGGCGGTGTGCGAATCCGCCCCCATGGTCGAAAGAATGAGGTCCTTGCAATCGCGGGTAGCAACCAAGCTTGAAGTAGGCGAGCATGGGACGGAGATCGGGTGCCCTTATTGAGCACACTGACACCAACCACATACCCATAGCCATCGTAGACGATCCCGGTTCGCTGGCAAGGGACCTGACTGGCGGTTCGCCTCCTTTCAGAGAACGGGCCAAGCTCCAGTCAAAGTCCGGCTTCCACCAATGTGAAGGCGACTTGACTGGTTGAATTCCCCACGGCACACCTCCAAAAACGTGATAAATGCGAGGGACGCCAAGACGTTCTGCCATATAGTGCCAAGACTTTCCAGCATCCATAGATCGGCGCACTTTTGGGCACGCGCTGGCCGTCGCTCTCGGTCCAATCGTGAGGAAGCAATCACAGAGAGTTCGTTTTGGCCGCCGAACCATCAGAAACCTTTTGTCTAGAGGTGTTACTCAGTGAACTCTCTTTTGTTTCCGCGATACTCAACTGGACTGCCGAATTCAAGATTCATCGGCCCTCCGTCCGGAAGCTCCGGGAGGCCTCCTCTAGGACCACAACCGGCCAGAAAGAGGGTCCAAGCCGCCGCCGCTACAGGATCGGAGTCGCCCGGCCAGACAAGAGCCTAGCCAGAATGCCAGAGGGTCAAAGTGGATAATGTCCTTCTGTGAATCCCACGCCGAGATTGCGCCCCAAACCGGCACAAGCAGCTGTCAGAATGTCAAAGTACCACGAGTACCAAGTGGGCGCCGCGCTTCTAGACCAGCAAACCCTGGACTTTTGGCCGCCGACAATCAACATGCCAATGTCCCCATCAGTGCCCCAAGGTTTTAAACTTGCTCGACCAAGCCCGGGCTCTCGGATCTCGGGGCCACGATGCGATCAACGGTGCGAGTGGCACTCTCTCCCCCCTTTCTCCCTCTTCATGCTCAGTTTTTCTCCGACGAAAACCCACTTCTATTGTTCAACAAAATTCCCATGCTGGAGACTGGGCGCGACCGCCCCTGATAGACATCAGCAAAGGCTGGTTGCGTCGGAAAATGCACCGTTGCATGTTCGTATTATGAACTGGGTCGTCTCATTCAGCAATCTATCTGTATTCTTGATTTTCAGGTGAATCGGCCTAGCCCAGCCCCTGATTTTCATTATGAAGCAGCAGCAAGCGCCTCTACGCCCTAATTGCTACCTTACCCCCCTCACGCCTACCACACCTTTGAACAGCTTGCAAGGTCATAGCACAAGGATCTCATTGCTATAGGTTACTATGGTATCTTTGTTTACCCCATGAACGCACCGTACAGGTTGCCATGCCGCTGCGAATGCAACATTGAGCCTGGCCAAGTGGAATCTCGTCGTCCATGTCCGTACCACCTCTGCATCCGCGGCAGGGTCTCCTGGGAAAGCCGGCAGGATGGCATCACGACGATTATCATAGTTCGGATGAAATCGTGGCGATCTGACCAGGGGAAAGCTTCCATGTCTCTTTCCAATGTCTTGGCTCGGCGGCTCCGTCGCAAGCAATATGCGTGATGACGGCAGCGCGTCCTGGCTCTCGTTGGCCTCATAACCGCCGTTGAAGCACGACATTGGCCAGGTCAGATCGCAACTGCTCAACGACATTCTGACAAGAAACACTGACTCGAGCTGAGAGGCGAATAAAGCCTCACACTAGAGAGAAACTGACAAACAGATAAGCATAGTATAATCTTACAATGCGCCTTCTGGGTCATCCGAATAAGCGAGAGTGGCACTGAACGAGGGCCGTCTTTGGAGCAAGAGGGAAGTGACGGTCTTGGTTGCCAGCGAAGTCTCTGTGGTCGCGGTTCTGTCAGAGATCACCTGTCAACCTGCCTCCTACTCACAAAGCATCGCACCCTTGCTGCCCAGCAGAGCACCCTTGCCAAAGCCCGTATTGCAGGAATAGCCCGCCTCGGCCCAGTTTATTCTTCCATGAGGATTTCGACGCGAGAGACTGGTGCTCCTGTGACTTTGTAGAAGAAGTGGCGAGAATTAACTTGGTGGCCTCGATTGTCGGTGTCGTCGATTTGAGTCCGTTGTACCCCTTCACTGCACCGCCAACGCGAGCACTGCAGCCGCAGGGCAGGCAATTGTTATAAAACTTGCGTTCTGTCGGTCGATAGTCCCTCGCAAGTCTCCGCGAAAACTATCAAACGGCCCAAGTGGACGCTCTCTATGAGCTCAAGCCTTTGGCTGCAGCCCACCTGGAGGGCGAGCAGAGTTGCTTGCAGCCTTGCAATATGATGCAGGGGCTGCTGTCATCTGCAGACCGGGAATTGCTGCCGTTACTTCTGCATTGGGTTATTGCCGGCGCATGACTACCGTTGTTGGGAATCGATATGCCCCTGAAATCCCCACCCTTTGGCAATATGTCGCTCCTGCATGTGGATGGGTTAGTTCGGCATCCACTCAGACTGCCGCGGCGGAGATTCCTGCTCGGTCTTCTAGATAAGCCGAAGTAGCCCGCCAGCCTTGTCTGGAATATGGATTTTTTCATCATTTTTATCCGTGAACTGCTTCCGGGAGGCGGTCGATATCGGCACTTCTTCGTTCGCCACGGGAGTTTTCCAGTGATTGGGACTCAACAAACCCGCTTCTCACCCTTGCTACCGGCTGCCTGTTCGAGCCGAGACTTGCTACTAAGAAGCAATCGGCACCTTGATGATGTGTCCAGTAAGGGCCCACAGACATCATACGTTCGCCACGGTCTCGCCAATATTCATTACTTCCATGATCTTCATACAGACCGCTCTCCAGCTTCCTCCTCGCTTGTCAATTCGAGGTGGACTCTGTACAATAACAGTCGCCGACCGCCTCTGGTGGAAATTCTGGTTTGAAGCGTGTTGCCATTTTATCCCTTCGGCCGTCTTCTTCTTTCAATCACTTTCATTTTCGTCAATAATTTGTGTCTTTTCAATGGCTGGAGACCAGTCTACTCGTCGCGACCTGGTTACCATGGGACAAGCAAACATTGCTATATGGCCCAATCCTCATCCACTTGACCCAATCCAATTCTCTTTTCCTCGAGGCTCAGTCGATTTCACGTTGGATTGAGCGTTCCAGCATCTAGGTTCTTACGCTGGTCTCACTGTCCGCGGAAAAAGGCGCCACAGACCTGGCTATCGAAAGGGAACGGGGAAATAGTCGGCGTGCTCTACGTGATGTGTAAATCGAACGAGCTCGTAATTGCAGTATGGCATTATTCTGTATCGAAACATGCAGGGTTGTGTAGTAATATAACCCATACGCATCTGCTGCTGGGAAGCGTCTCCAAACGAAAGGTTAACTCAATCAGAGACGCCTGGTTCCAACGGTATCAAATTTGAGGAAAAGATAGCACGCAGTGCCGAATTGACTTGACCCGGAGTCGTGGGCTTCAGAAGAGGCGGATACGACGGCTGCAGTATAACAATGACACCGACTCTGTGTCAAGCAGATCTTATGTTGATTAGCATAATGGTGCTAGACAAAGACACTTGATGGGCATTGGGCTGATGATTGAGTTTGGAGCTTCCATGTCGCTGTGGAAGCTCGGTCGCATGAAGACAGACAAGCATGTGAAATCAACCACGAAGCCGTGCGACGACACGTGGTTTTTCCCACGTGCATTATTAACATTAAAAGGCACACTATAGTTCGTTTGATACATCGCAAACTCTGACGTCAAACGAGCAGCATTGACCGTTTGCTCCGGATGGTGTCGATGCCTGAATGGGATCGCATGGGGCCCCTATGGTTTTCGAGCTCTTCTCCGAGTAATCTGTCCGTGCAAGTGACTTGGAAGATGCTACTTTATTTTTTACATCACTTAAAACCAGAACAGGTCGCTTTCAACCCGAGGCAAACGCGGCAGGATTCACATCCATCTATCGAGCGAACTCGATTGAGACCTTGAACACAATTCTTGTGGCGGTCCAGTCCTGGCATAGACGCATAAATTAAATCTCGGTGACGCATTAGGAACTCCAAAATTTTCTTCCGTCTCCGGCAGCTTTCAAACACTCGCCGGGATACCCAAGCTACGTGTAGTGCCTACCACTATCGCGAGTCAAACAATACTATCTACAAGCAATGCCTCAAGACGCTGTTTTCCAAACTTGTTTTACACAGGGAGTGGCCCTTTAACCAGCCTCCCAACGTGATTATGCGCGAGACTTTCGAATGCTTCTAGATCGAAGCGGGTTATGCCACTAGGTATGTTAACGTTGCCTGATTCTGACCTACTGCAAGGGGCTGAGCGTATTCCATGTGTGAATGGTGTCGATTCTGAGGACATGGCTGCAATTTCAGTTTGGCTTTTATGAACCACCTGAGGTACATCGCCTCGTAGCTCACAGAACAATGCAATTCTTAAGTCGTACAACATCTTTTCAGAACCCCACGTCTAGCTCGGCTTTAGGATCCGAGTCCACTGTTGCGCGAATATATTGTCGCATTGGATCTACGCATGAACGGTCGGTTATAGTAATGGGAAAGGGCTCACTTAATGCTGGGGTTGTGGTATGCCGTGTGCTGCCAGGCTATTTGGGGCGGAGCTTCATGCAGCGCGCGCTGCTCACCTTAAATCCTTGGTCTCCAGCCTCGTTAGAGAAAGCATGGTACTAATCAACCCCTTGTGGTTGAGTAATTCAAGACGATCTGTCTCCGTCAGATTCCACCAATGCTCCTGCTCGCTTTGGTATAGGGTTCAAAATCAGCTATTCAGGCGACCCCTAATTCTTCGAACATGATAAGTTCAGTCAGCAGAGCAACTTCAGCAGTCCTATCTTAGACGGCGATGATGACTACCGTCATCTAACTGGCTGCCGGAAATACTGGTACCGACAAGTATCCAACGATGAGACTGTTTTAGTTGGTGCCTATCACACCATTGCATGGTGAATGGTTGGCAGGTCTGATGATGGCCACGTAATTGTCACAAGCTCACAGGTCGCCTGAAATACCAGTCATCATCAACCAGACACTACAGAGCAGTACTTGCCAGATAAGAAAGTGATTTTTGTTTCGATTTGATAGCTGGTAGCTTCAAGAAAGGAGGCTGGGTGTTGTTATGGGTGGAAGTACGGAGAGACGATAGATGTTGCCATCCGCGAACGACCCTAGCCGAATAGCGAATGGGAAGCGTACACACATTATTTTAGTTAAATACTTCCTGCTAAGTACAGAAGGGCAACTACCGTGAAGTTGGATAGCAGAACACCTAGAGAAGCCCATACCGGAACACGGTGTCAACTGGCAACGAATGTGTCTTGTAATCAAAAACGGTCTCTGACTGTTGTGAAAGCCCAAATCTGGCCAAGAAATGCAGCTCCTGTGACAGGTAAGACGATCGCATTGCTTATTCCGCTTTACTAGTTTCGGCTTTATTCAACATGTGGGAGGGAGTCCTAAGCGGATACTCGAGCCAAAGTCTAAGGAGGTCTCAATCCCGCCAAGTCATTTCCACGTGAACTGCCTCCACCTTCGAACTCGACATCCGCTGGATCTGAATGATTAACAAGACCCGTTTCGTGGCCGACCATTCAATCAAGATAGTGAGATCACATCATCATCAGCCCTGATGGTCTAGCGGTATGATTCTCCCTTAGGGTTGTCTACGGATATCTCGGTATGGGAGAGGTCCCAGGTT
>JAIMZG010000132.1:0-13027 GCA_020466075.1 Colletotrichum coccodes | reverse complement strand
GCATTGACATTGGCATTGGCAGACGCCTTTTTCTTGGGTGCCCTGGAAATCAGGAAGGTACATGGATGCTTGTACCTTCCCAGTCCTGCTTCGCTCTTGCTTGCTAATTTATCCTTCCTTCTCTCGTGGGTGTGCGCAGTAGACAGACACCGAGGCAGTATTTGAATTTTCCTTCTCTTAGCGAGCTTCCTTTGCCTTCCATCCTCTCTTCTCTCTACGCCATTCTCTCCCTCCCTCTCCCTCACACATCAATCTTCGCCTCTGTTCCCTCTCATCTTTTTGCTGCTGGTCCTTGATTGCACGTCCTGCGCTCGCCCACAGCACTGAATAAACCGGATTCCATCAGCGAGAGTTGATGCTCGAAACGAGGGCGCCAAGAACCCGGCCAACCCTCTGATATTTATCGCCTTAATCCCAAAGTGGACGACTGACCAGAAAAAAAGGAAGGAACAGAAAACGGGTCCTTTCCCTCTCCCCTCCCACGTCCAGCTCCCACACCTCGACACCACTCACTCTTCCACATTCACACCCCCCAAACTTGAACTATCCGCCGATGCTTTGATCTTGGATTGGACAGCTGTGGTATCCAACTTTCTTGTTCTGGTCAGGTTCTGTTCTGTCTTTTCGCTCGACTCTACCTGACAAGAAGGTACACGACTTGGCATCTCATAGCAACAGTTCACGGCACTGTACTTCACACAGTCCTTGCACAAAAAGGAATACCCACCCATCCTAGCGCGCCCACCCATCCCAATCCACCCCCATCCTCCTTCCTCTCTTCACCTACCGACCCATCATCCGTCAACCAGGATTTCCGAGCAACGGCCAACCTCCCACACTTCCTCCGAAAAAGGCCCTTCATAAGACCTCGCAGTCTCCACTCCTCCCAGAAGGGGCGACGTGCAAACCCACTTCTTCCCTTTTTTTTCCCCCTCCCCTACACCTCTTTGGACGGAGTGACCACTACTCAACGGTTCCTGCTTTGCACACCCTCGGTACCCACCCCGGCAAGGCCACTTTTTTCTTCCCACGTCTCTCTGACCCCTCTCGGCGCCGCCAGGTACCTGACAGGCTTTTTCTGCCGAAGAGCAACGACGCGCGAGAGAGAAAAAAAAATAAAAAGGATCGAGCCCCATCTGCTCCACTCCCGACCCTCCCCAAAACCACCTCCAAACGGGATCAACTGGAGCCTCAATCCCACCACCAAAAGTCCACCTTACAAACAACACTTTCTTCGCGTGTTGTCTTCTTTGGGTTTGCGACTTCCATCATCCTTCTGGCGGAAAGCTTATCCTGAAGAATCTCTTTCACCTGCACCTTCACTTTCCACTCGAGTATTCCTTTCTCGGCGTGCAGCATCATTTTCAACTGGGTCGTCGGCTTCATTGTCCCTTGTCCCACAAAAGTTTTTCACGAGGCTTCGACGAGTCCCCCGTACAGACGTAGGAACGCGTCTCGACCTCACAACAAGCAAGCTGCTCTGTGCGCCTTTGTCTCGACAAAAGGCCAACAGACAAGTCTGTGGATAGCATGGACGCTTCCCAGTACCCTACCAATGGTATAAACACGACCTCGGCCTCTTACCCGTCGCCCCCCGCCATCACGCCTCACCAACTTCAGCACACCAACTCCCCGCTGCCTCACCAGACTTTGCCGCCTTTGCAGCCGCAGACCGCCGCCATGAACCAGATGTACGGCAGCAACCCTCATACGCCTCGCACTCCTGCGACGCCCAACACTCCGGGCTCTCAGAACAACATGCCCGCTTACCCGCAGCAGCAGCAGCAACAGCCGGGTCGTGGCGGTCCTTACCAGCAGATGGGCCAGTACCCTCCCCCGCCCCAGGGCTACGGCACCCAGTCTATGCTGCCCCAGACCACGATGGCTTCTTCTCACCCTCAGCCCATCGCGCCCGCTCCTGCCTCTGGCCGCGTCCCTCCCGTCCTTCGTCCCATGCCCGCCGGCGGCGTCATGCCCCAACCCGGCATGAACTCCCCCTACGGACCCGGCGGCGTTATGCCTGGCGGCCTCGGGGACGGCGACCAGCCTACCCACGTAGTCGGCTCTCAGGGTCGTCGCGGCATTCTGCCCAGCGCCCCTGGGCGCCCTGCTGCCACTCCTGCTGGCGCTGGCAACGCCAAGAGCACGGTCATCCCAGTCAAGGATGCTGATGGCAAATTCCCTTGCCCTCACTGCACCAAGACCTACCTGCACGCTAAGCACCTGAAGCGTCACCTTTTGCGCCGTAAGTACCCCCATCCTGACCATTGACGACGGCTTTTTGTTCGCTGACAGCTGTCACCAACAGACACGGGCGATCGCCCCTACATGTGCGTGCTGTGCCGCGACACTTTCTCGCGAAGTGACATTCTCAAGCGTCACTTCCAGAAGTGCTCCATCCGCCGAGGCAACCCGACTGGTGCTAGCCACTTGTCCCACCCTCAGGCTCACGTCAAGAAGAATGCTGCTGCGCAGAAGGCGGCTCTTGGTCAGGATGGTGGTCTCAACCACCTCAATGGTCTGGGTAACATGCCTGCTGATGGCATGGTTCAGCCTTTCGGTATGATGCCTGTGCAGGACGGGATGAACAATCTTGCAAACGATCAGAGTCAGTTGTCGCGCTCCAGCAGCCTGACTAGGCTTGATAATGGCAGTAACCAAGACAGACGGGATTTGACAGGATCTGTCATGGATGCTTCTGGCCGAGGTGGCAACTTCGAGCAGGCATACAACGGCAATGTCCCTAGCTCCATGACGCCCAATATGAATCAACAGATGCAAAACTACAATATGCCCCCGGGTCAAAATGGAATGTCCATGTATGGCGGGTCGAACCCGAACCAACAATCGGGCCTTGATTGGTCTCAAATGTTCCAGGCTGGTGCGCAACAAACCTACGCAAATCATCAATTCCCCCCTAATCTTGGACAGACGCAGATCGCAACCAAACAAGAGCCTAATACCGGCGCCGAAAGAACACAAGGTCCTCCTGGCCACCAATACCACACCGAATCTCTCTTCTTCTCGACCTGGGGCGTGCCGCCATCGATCCAGGACCCCTTCACCCACCTCTCCAACCAGATCCTCAACTTCTTTTACCCTCCAGGTTCCCCGATAACCAACGAAAGCGCCGGCTTCAACCTATATTTCTCGGCCGAAAATATTCGCGACTTCTTGGAAAAGTACACGCATTTCCACGTCCATTTTCCTATTCTCCATACACCGACGTTCCGTATCATGGAATCGTATACTGGCTTGCTTGCAGGCATGTGCTGCATGGGTGCTTGTTACTCGGATCGTCTCTCTCCGGATCACGTGCGCGACATGATGAACTTTCTCAAAGCGGCGCTGGTTCGAGACGTGCGCTTTCTGTCTACCACGGTGGGCAAGCAGCAACGAAATGGTTATGCTGACGCTGGTGTCTCAAGCAACGTTCAACGCGATCTTGAGGAGCTCCAGGCCGTCATGCTGCTCCAAGTTTTGCTCATCTGGAACAGCACCCCTCAACATCGTGAGAGTGCTCGCGAGATCTTCCCAGCCATGGCGGAGCAGGCTCGCAGGCTTCATTTATTGGAGGTCTCCACCAGAGCGCCCCTCTTCAGTCCGCTGCACCAGAGCAACTTTACCCCTCAAAACTTCGACGTCTCCACATTCGATTGGGGTGTGTGGGTTGAACAGGAAAAGCGGATACGCCTCATGCACATCATCTTCCTTTGTAACTCCGCCATGGAACTCTATTTCAACGCCAGCTCTCACATCGACAGTTTGGAGATGCACATCCCGCTGCCATCCGATGATGCTGCATGGGATGCACGGACGAAGAAGGAGTGTGAAAATGCTCTCGGCTTGCATGGAGAGGATTTGGCTCGACAGCAGAACCCAAACGGAACACAACGCAGCAAACAGCCCGAGATGAGCCATGCGCTTCAAGCATTGCTACACGGCTCGTATCAGATTCAACCAGGCAGAACGAACCTTTACGGCAAGTTCATTCTGATACATGCCATTTTGTCCTTGGTCCGACGCGCTCAGTTGGACGGCAGCGCGGTGATGAAGGGATACGCGACACCTCCCATGAGCGATTGGATGGTAAACGGAGGGTCGGATGCCAACGGCGCCAGCAGCGGCAGAGGCACACCCGTTGATCCGGCCCTTCAAGGTATACCAGCTCATGTACACGATTCTTTCCGCATGGCACTCCAAAAGTTCAAGACCAACTGGGATGCGGACATGATCAACCAATTTCCACCTGGATCGGCAAAGAATGCCCGCCGATATGGGTTCTCTAGAGACGGCATCCATTTCTACTGGCTTGCCAAGTACCTTCTCAAGCACACTCGGACATCGGAGCTACAGATGGATTCGGACACGCGGTTCATGCAGGTGATGCATTTGCTCAAGTCGGTGAAGGCTTGGGTAATGTCGGATGGGGCAACACGGGGTGAAGAACTCGGATCGGTTGGAGAAATCGACAAGGATTTTGGGGTGGCGAACCTGACACTCGACATGGCACGACTTTTTAAACCTCTTCCGGCGGTGGTGGAGGATCCAGGAATACCTTCTGTTCAAACGAACATCGGCACGGCGGGCGGCGGCATGCTCTGACATTACAAAAAAACAACCAATTGCATTTGGTGGGCGTTTGTTTTACTATTTTCTTCATTCTCTGTTTTGTTGTTTCCTCACGGATCCATTCTCATCGACTCATGCTTTGTTGCGGAACAAGCATTCTCGATACTCTACTGCATCAAGGCCGGATCGACGGTGGTTAGTTCTGATATGCATATTGTTGCGGGTGGTTTCACGCAAAGATAGACGGGGAGGCGGAGTTGGCACTGCATTAGACTGCGATCAGATAGAACCTGGGAGGCTCTCGGGTGGCACCAACGGTGGCCCGATGAGGTTGTCACGATATTCATGGCTTTTCGCTCACAATGACTTGTTTTGGCGGTCCGCGCGGCTAGGCTGGTCTGGTCTAATGGTAGATGTCTCAAAATGGGTGGTACTCGTTCTTTTATCGCAACAAGGAGAAAAACCGGTCTGCATGGGCATTGCTGTCAGCTCAATTTTCATTGCTCTTTGGAAGTCACGGCATGAAGTTAGAAATTAGACATTGCAAAATCGAATCGACTGTAAAAAGTAAATGCCATGCTTTCATGTCCTATGCGTGCCCGAATTGTTTGATAGTAGTTTTGATACATTGTGATTGGTGTTTTACTTGTAATGAAAGGGGAAGTGAGTAGCGCCTATTGACGCGGCTCAGTGAACAGAAGAACCTCCTCTCGTGGTCCTTCGCTCCTTCCATCTGTCACCCTCAAAATGACTTGGCGACTGATAGCCACATTGCCACTATTCGTTGGATCTGTCGACGACAGTGACCTTGGGCACGTACTTTTCCACGACGGCCTTCTCCTCAGGGGTCGGCCGGTACTTCTCCTCGGCCTGGTCGGAGAGGTAGAGGCCGGCGGCGCCCCAGCCAGGACCGCGACGCCGAAGCCCAGGCGAGTCTTTGGGGAGAGGTTCTTGTAGGCTCTGGGGGTGGTGATGTCAGTAAGTCTGCCGGCAGGAGGGGAGGCCTTGCCAGAGTCCGGGGCGGTCTCAAGCTTACTTGAACATCTGGTCTCTGGGATGAGAGTGAAGAGGCGAGGTAGATGGAGGAGGCGGATGGCGTCCCTGGCTTTACCAAGGTGTGAGTCTCAAAAAGCGTGGTTGACGGAGTTTTACGAGGACGAGAGTTACTGGAGTTTCTGCATGTTGGAAAAGGCTTCACCTTGATTGGACGACAACGGGGGGGGCGTGTGTTTAGTACGTCCCGATTGTTTCTCCACCCCGTCACCAAGTCCAACGTTACGTGTAACTCACGTCTCTTCAACACAGGATAGCTCTGAGAATCTTGTCAAGATTCCGTGTTGATGCGTCGTTGATGTCATCCAATACATATGCAAATGAACGAAGAAAAGAACGTATCTCATAGCACGGCGGCAAGCGCCCTACCCGTGGAGCTGACTGATCGAGCTCATCTTCGCCCACGTCACCGCTCTGGACACCGCAAGGAAGTTCAGACTTACGTGCCGCGCCTTCGCGGACGTTGGTTTCTCTTTCCTTTTCAGCACAAACTTCACATATATTAGCTGGCGCGACGATGTCACAAGGTTAGACAATTGGTCCCGGCACGGCCGACTGCGGTGCTATCTCCGATCCTGGACGATGAACCTAGCGCGCATAGACATTATATGCTGGCCGGCACACGAGCTACTTCCAGTATTGGATCATGTACCCCGAAGTGAGGGACGTGGTGTTGAAGCAGGGGTGGGCGGAGTTTTACGATGCGGAGGCAAGGAGGCAGGGCATCACGGGGGTGGGCATCGAGAAATATGGGGGTGGGGAGGTCAGAGGCACTCAGGAAGGAGAGGCTCTTATTTAACGAGTGTCCGTATGAGGGTACGATTTGAGGATGGCGTTTGCGAACCCGTCGGCGCGATAGTTCGAGGCGCGGCAGGTGGATAGGGTGTCTGAGATGCTGGCGAGGGTATTGAAAAAGTATGACGTCTCAAAACGCTGGAGATTGATCGGTTGCTGAAGAAGATGTTGGCGCCTCTCGATGTAGAGAAGGCCTGCGGCGGATTTGCGAGAACCGTGAGAAGACAGCCGGAGGAGGTGAAGATTGGCCTGGACTTTTCAAGCTCAGTTGAGGAGCAGTCTAGCGAGGTCTCTACCGGGTGGGCCGAGCTTGTGGGCTTGTGGGCTTGTTATTGATGAATTGCCGGGGCGTCGAGACGTTGGAGGTAAAGCAGCATTTCTATCACCCGCTCGAAGACCGGACTCGGAAGACAGGGCGGTTGAATCGGATGCTATTGAGGGATGGCACGTGGAGGCTGCCAGACCTGAAGCTCGAGAGGTTTGTTATCACGCAAGATGAGTTGCTCGGGTTTGTCAGGGGGCAGGTGACGACGCTAAGCTGAGACTCAGCGGACGTGAGATCAGCAGTGTAAGAGACAAGCCAAGGGGTGGGCTTTGGCCCGAGACGGGGGCGTGGTTTGGGTTCTTCGAGGGTTTGAGATATTCGAGGGCTAAAGCGGGCGGTGGTGTGTTGGAGGGGATTCACCTCGAGGGAGATTTTGGGCAGGTCAAGGAAAGTCGAGGTCGATGGCGAGAGCAAGGGGAGGATGGTGGTTGAGAGGCATGATTTATCCCATGACCGATAATGATGGCGAACCCTTGGAGAGACTGAGTAGTTGACGGGGAGTATCGCTGCGACATGCACAGATGGAAGGGCGTTCTCGACGTGCGTTCTCGGGGATGAGGAAATGGTGTATCCCGGGTCCGCAGAGGGGGCCGTCAGGGATACCCAATCGTGCTGCCTCATCTGCCGACAGTGTTCCTGTTGCTTCGTCAGGCGAGATGTTCTTGATTGGTGTCGAGTTCCCTTGTGCTTATTTGCGCCAGAAATACCGACCGGACGTCTGCGACTACGTGCCACGGCCTGGGAGATGTGACTGATCGTTGGCCGTCGGGACTAGTAGGCATTTCGAGACTGCCTATTGCAAATTCGTATGTATCAGGCGGACTTGCGTCGTTATTCCCCCGTGGAAGCCATGGCAATCTTCATATATATCTGATAGGAAAGGAGCGTCCACATCTGTCCAGCAATAGCCACCAGACCAGGTGTCCGAGAGGTGTCGAAGTCCAGTTTCCGGTGCACGAAGTGTCGGCTGCCCGTCCTGGACTCGGCTCGTTCGATCCTCCATCAGGTTACCTCTTCTGTTCCGGTATTTAATTCCTCTCATTCATTGAGCATTTCATCGCGCCTTCTGGTTACTGTTTGTGGTGTGAAGGAGGATACGTACGATACTTCTGTCTTTGATGGCTTAAGTATTCTTCTCCGCAACGAGATGCCACGAGTTGAGTGTGAAGAGTTATGATACACTTCACGTTGGCTCTGTCTACCTGCCATTGGTTAAATAGCAGAGAAGTTAGATGATGGATAATCTCTTAACCTGCAAAACATATTGCACCATCAACTGCAAAGGAAACAGGGTATGGGTCCGGAGAGCTCATAAGGAGAAAGAGTTGGCAAGCGGTAGAGGATTTTACTATACATTGCCGAGTATCCATTGCAGAAGGGTATCTTTCAAAGTTGAGGAAACAGCATAACGAGATGTACTGCGACTTGGCTTCCCACTGAGTTGCTGATGTTGAGGTTCTGAAGACGTCCCAGTACGGTTCAGGTGAAGTGCCTGGACGGGCCCATTCAATCAGCTGGAAACAGATGACCATCGGCACTTAAAAAAGCACACTCAGATGTCGCTTAAGGATCCAAGCCGGAAGCCTCCGTCGTGTTGTTAAGATTGGGTCTAGGACTTGTTGAATACTGGCTGCTACGCGCACCACGTTTTGAGGTTCTGCTACCAAGTGATGTCAGACAACGCGAGGAAGTGCTTGCCCACTACACTTCGGTCCGTCTGGTTGAACCCTACCTGACGTATGACCTGGGAAACAAAAATGAACGAAACAGCTCCGGAAGAATGATAGATAGAATTAATGACCGGGTCAGTATCATTGAAGACCAAGGAAGTCGCGCACTAGCCACGCGAAATTCCGCCTAGCCACATATCCCGTCCTGCTTGCGTCGTGGCTGAAACTCCACATACAGAGACAGACCCACCCGGTAGCTTGTTCACCCGCAGCCGCAGTGAATGCGCGTCTGATTGGCCAGATGCTCGCCCAAATTTCTGACCAGGCGAAATAGTTCGAGCTCTCAGAAAGGGATTCATGATCCTTACCAGCAGCCTCGTTGACCCCAATTGCCAGTGATGGCGAACCCCAATGCGATGCGACCATCGATAGGTCGCGTACTGCGGCTCCAAGAGACCCGACAATGGCTACCCACGACATCAACAACGGCCGCGCAGCCCCGAACCGCAGCGTCCTGCTTCTCGACCTCGGCCGTCCGCTCGGTGCGCAAGACCCGCGACAACAACCGCCTGCGAGGTGTCAGTACCATGAAGAGAACCGGCCCCCGTGAGCCGCTGTCCGTTTCCTGGGAGACCCTCCCTAAGCCTGCGAATTACAAGCCCGAGATCGCGGTGGACCCGAACCACGGGCTCTGGGGCTTTTTCTACGGCAAGAACAAGCTCATGCAAACGCCTAAGGAGGACCAGTCTCATGGCCGGGCGTGGACGGTGGAGGAGCTGCGAAAGAAGAACTGGGAAGATCTCCACACGCTGTGGTATGTCTGTTTGAAGGAGAGGAACCGCATTTCGACGACGAGTCGCGAGCGGGAGAGACGCAGGATCGGGTTCGGCGCCTACGAGGCCAACGACAGGGATGAGACGGTTTGTGATCGCCTGTCGCCATGAAAAGGTCACACGGGTGCTGACATATATGAGTATAGGTTGTCACGACGATGAAGGCGATCAAGCACGTTTTGACCGAGCGCTTTTACGTTTGGGAGGATGCGCGCAGGCTGGCAGAGGACGACCCCGAGGTCGACCTCTCTGGCGAGCGAGAGGCGTACACGCCCCTGTCGGGATACGAGGAGGATGTTACGACCAACAAGTATTTGGCCGAGGAGGCCGAAGCCGTATCCGTCGAGTCACCAGTCGTCGAGGCTCCGGTCGAGTCCGAGACTGAGAAGAAGGAGGCCGCGCCGGTCGTGCCGCAGGCCGAGACCGAGGGCAAGCCGACGCAGGCTGAACAGGCTGAGCCGGTCAAACCGGCGCAAACGAAGACCGCCGAACCGTCGCTGCCGACACCGAAGTTTTGAGCGGCTGGGTAGCTGTAATCTCTCCATCCGGCATGAGGGCCGAAAGTGGGAGAGCCATGTACCATTGTATCCAGACATGTATAGACTCTTGTACGATACGAACATTTTGTGCCAGACATACTACTGAAAAGCCGTCCATGAAGACGCCATTCCCCTACAGCCGTTGTTGGTATGGAACCTATGGCCAAAACATTGCACACGACATGATTGTGACGACCTCCCACGGCGAGGTCGGTTCAAAAGTCTCGGGTAGTAGACTTTGCATAAGAAAGAGCAACTGGATAATATATGAGACTTGTGCTCGCATAATGTTACAGAGCCAGGACGGGGAAGGACGGGAGCTGGGCCCTTGTAACTGGGACAAGCCCAATCACACCGCCGAGTACACCAGTAGGCCAGGAACACACAAAGAACGAGGTCGACAGAGGTCGAGGTACCTGGCCCTACCTCAGGCGGGCTCGGTCGTTCCATGTCGATTCTGCTAGCGGTGAGCAGGTGCCCGGCACAGAAGAGCGGGCGGAGAGGCAGGAGCGGACCTCATGCATGGACCATTGGGAACGCACTGGGGCAAGACAGGCCCAGGCGAGCACAGGCACTGGTCCCCCAGTGACACACTTGACGCTGAACCCTCCAAAACCACCGAGACCCAGGTGATTCCAGCAATCTAGCAATCTACGGCATAGCAGGTGGCTCTCGCCCCCACTCGATCCTCCTTTTGGTGCATTTTCGGTCCCATGTCTCCCCTACATTGCTGCAACACCGCAACTACTTTCTCCAGACGTGAACATAACATACTTTTCTCCCCTTCCCATTTCCACCTTCCCCCTTCCTCTGCCAAACCAAACCGAGTTACCCTTTTAATATAACCACCACTCCCTCTCGCCGCAACCATGGAAGAGATTGCAAAGGAATACGATGTCATCGTGCTGGGCACTGGTACGTGACGTTACGCCCATCCTCCTTTGTTGCCCCGCATCATCGCTCGTCGGCGTGTGGGGTCTCCCGACTGCTCGGAGGAGCTTCCTGGCTAACTGTTCGTCTCACCGTCTCCCGCATCTAGGCCTGACTGAGTGTATTCTCTCTGGGTAAGCAAGGCTCCGACGTTACCGCCGAGTCGTCTATGGTGTTCTAACAGTCCTCCTCCACATGTAGTGTCCTCAGTGTCAAGGGCAAGAAGGTCCTCCACATTGACCGCAATGACCACTACGGCGGGTAAGTTTCGCTCCCCATGACCGCCATTTGCCTCACCCTCTTCCAACGAGCCCTAGCTAACGTCGAGAAGAGAGGCAGCTTCCGTGAACCTCGCGACGGTAAACAAACCCGAGTACTACCTAGCCCGTCCCTCGATCTGAGTTCTGACTCTGTACACTCGCAGCTCTTCAAGAAGCATGGCAACTACGCACAGGGCGAGGAGCCCTGGACGAAGTACGGCCGTCTGAATGACTGGAACATCGATCTCGTCCCCAAGTTCCTCATGTCTGCTGGCGAGCTGACCAACATTCTCGTCTCGACCGACGTCACACGATACCTCGAGTTTAAGCAGGTAACGGGCAGCTACGTCCAGCAGGGCCAGGGCTCCAAGGCCACCGTTGCCAAGGTCCCCTCTGATGCCGGCGAGGCCCTGCGCTCGCCCTTGATGGGCATTTTTGAGAAGCGCCGCATGAAGAGCTTCATCGAGTGGATTGGCTCCTTTGATCGCAAGGACCCCGGCACGCACAAGGGTGAGTCCGGCCATTGGGGAGCTTCGAGCAACCGCGAGCTTGTAGTGGCTAACACGCGCGCAGGTCTCGACATCAACAAGGTCACCATGAAGGAGGTCTACGACAAGTTCGGCCTCGAGACCGGTACCCGCGACTTCATCGGCCACGCCATGGCTCTCTTCACCACCGACGAGTACCTCACCAAGCCCGGTGCCGCCCCGGAGGCCATCGAGCGCATCCGCCTGTACGGCACCTCCGTTGCCCGCTACGGCAAGTCTCCTTACATCTACCCTCTCTACGGCCTCGGCGAGCTTCCCCAGGGTTTCGCCCGCCTGTCGGCCATCTACGGCGGCACCTACATGCTCAACACCAACGTCGACGAGGTGCAGTACGAGGGCGGTAAGGCTGTTGGCATCAAGGCCACTATGACTGGCGTTGAGGAGATGAAGTTCGAGACAAAGGCCAAGATGATCCTCGGTGACCCGAGCTACTTCCCTGGCAAGGTCAAGGTTGTCGGACAGGTCGTGCGTGCCATTTGCATTCTGAAGCACCCTCTGGCCGGTACCAACGACGCCGACTCTTCTCAACTCATCATCCCCCAATCTCAGATTGGCCGCAAGAACGGTATGTTCATCGAATTGGAGCCGGACGTTTGGACGAATAACTAACACATACCAGACATCTACATCGCCTGCGTCTCATCGGCACACAACGTTTGCCCCAAGGGCTACTGGATTGCCATTGTCTCGACCATTGCCGAGACCAACGCCAACCACCACCTCGAGCTTCAGCCCGGTCTGGAGCGTCTTGGCAAGATCGAGGAGCAGTTCATGGTAAGCCAAAAGCGTGGACATGGTCTGTGCAGGGGGGGCATAACACTAACGCGTTGTCAGGGTGCTCCCATCCCCATCTACGAGCCCACGGACGACGGTACCGGCGACAACGTCTTCGTCTCCAAGAGCTACGACGCCAGCAGTCACTTCGAGAGCACGACCGACGACGTCAAGGATATCTACCGCCGTGCCACGGGCGAGGAGCTCAAGGTTGAGGGTCTGAGAGAGGGTCTGCAGGTTGCGGGCGAGCAGTAGGCGTGAGGTTGTTTTCATGGAATGATTGCTGGAAGCGGGGGGAATCAAGTCTGAGAGGCATCAAGCCCTCGCACACCACGACAGACGACAATCCGGAGTAGATATATATCTTGGACGTAAACATCTCAGGGTGGTGCTCTTCAAAGTTATTCAAGCCAAATTACTGCATGTTTTAATTCACGGTGCCTGTTGGACAATGTGTCGTCCCCACGTGATGCAGCTTGGGTCACCGACTCAATCTCAAGTTTCTCATTCAGGGTATTTAACGGCCCTCTATGATGTGGTTCTGCGTGGCCATCATCCGTCAAGGCACGTACAAACCGGAGCGACCGCGACACTTTTTGATGTACGTTTCTCAAAAGGTATCCGAAGCCCTCTCTGTCCCTCCCCGTCTTTGACATGTGTCGTCTACCTAGAGCAGGCAGACCCCCTCCTTTCGTCTTCTCTTCTATATGGGGGGGAGGGGAGGGAGG
>JAIMZG010000131.1:0-39452 GCA_020466075.1 Colletotrichum coccodes | reverse complement strand
GTCTCAGCGCCACATCGAGGTGCAGGCTCAGCGCACCAGTATCAACAACACCGTTGCCGCTGGCCGGTTCGACGCGGAGAGGAGCGAACCGAAGCTGGCTGATTATCACACCGTTCCGTTCCCGTGGCGCTTGCGGGGTGGTGTCAAATGCGGCATAGCTGGTCTCTGCCCTTGACAGCGGCTTCCTTCTCGACATTGAATGGCTTGACGAAACCTGATCACCCTGCCCCTCCATCTTCTATGATGTGTGTGTGTGTGTGTGTGTGTGTGTGTGTGTGACAGCCCAGATCCCGCACGACATGGCTTGCGAAACGACGTGCGTTCACCGAGGCGCGTCTCGAGGGGCGCGATCAACGAACTTTTTTTTTAATCCCTCAAGCTCGTCATGGCCGCCACCATGTTTAACCCTGTAGTAGGACGGGAGACGCATCGCTCACCATGACCACTTCGCTTGCGATGATCTCGACCAACGGTGCATCACGAGGCTTTCTCAGAAATTGCACGATTTTCCAGCGGGCGAGGCTAGCAATACCCCCTATGAGTCGGGTTTTGCTGAAGACCAGTCATGTCTGACGCCTCGCCTTCAGCGGGTCGTCAGGGCGCGGACGCCTCGCGGTTGTGAATGGACAGCATCGTCGAACATATTGGCCTGACACCGCGGGGGCCCCGTACGTTTATCAACCCAGGGCCTTCCCGGGGGAAGTCTGTTCGCCTGGCTGTCAGAATCTCGTCTATCCGCCTTGATAATGAGGAGAGTTGTAATGATGCAATCGAGCACGCGAAGGACGCGTGCTTGCCGCCGCCCCAGATTCTGATCTGTGCTCTATAGGCGACTGCAAAAGAAAGAGGCTGGGCGCTCTATCAATCCAACCAAGGCAAGCCGATGACTGTCAAGTTGTTGCGTCCTTCTATCTCTGGAATGGGACGGGCAGCTTCGTTGTTGCTTTTTCGTCCTCCACCCCTCCACAATTGCGCATCCCTCCCAGTCGAAGCCCCGCGTTCAACTTGGTTGTGGAGCGCGTTGTTTGGGACTAAGCAACACTGGTAAGCGAGTTGAAAGTCACCGCAGGAGAGTCAACTCCTGACTGCCGCTGTCGACAAGCTGTGGATGCTGGAGTTGCGACTCTCGAGAGATACAATGAGACCTTGCAGCAGAGTTGCGGTGGAGGGAAGGCGGCGAGCAAGGGCAAGGAGGGGCCCAAGTCGACCAGAGGCTGGATACTCGACCAATAGGATGCTTCCGCTGCATGCCAGTTGCCCTCAGGAGCATGAAGCTTGCAAGGGTCCGCGAGCCACCTAGACACTTTAACCCATGGCGTAAAGACGCGTTTTGGTCTTGGATATCCAGTCTGGTTTTTTTTGGTTTTTTCCCGCCCCCCCCTGCCTTACTTTGCTTGCCTGAAGTCTCCAGGTCTGGTGGTCGGTTAAGGAAACGCACGGTGGACGCGCCTGTTGATGCATACATTTCGCCTTTTACAGCGGGCTGCGGCGCCCTGCAACAGGGAGAATAGCTGAAGCAGGCGGCCACACGCCATTCATGGATCCAACCAGCGCCGACACCTTCGTCTGGAGGCACTCGAGGATGATGGGGAGGCGGCAAGAGCTTGTGCAGAGATGGCGCGCAACATGCAACTAGCACACGCACGATACGTATACTACAGGCCAGGCACACCCTTCTGTCCCATGTCGAATGCCGCATCACAGCTCTAGCTGCCTGCCGACCTCAACTCGACTATCACTTACAAACATAGCAATGACCTTATTTTGACAGACAGCAAATGGCGCCTTAGGACAAGACTCGGGACATCAGGAATCCCTGCAGGCCCCTTTCGAGTCATCCTGCCAACCTGCATTCATTCGCATGCCGCATACCATGCTCCTCCCGATAGCGCATCAATACACTGTGACCTTGAGCAGAGCAAAGCAACCGTTTCTCGACTGTGTCTCTTCTCCACATTTTCCCATTGACATTCCATTTGTACCCGTATAATCGTTCCAGTGTCGTTCCTGGTCATTCGTCGCGCGCGTTCCCTACCCCCCCGCCATCACCCACCCGTCCTCTGTCCTGCTCGTGCTGCCCAATCCAGTAGCCGCCTCACTTTCTATCAACAACATCTCGCCCTCCACCACTCGATCGTCCGCCAGACTCGTCCGCCTGTCAATTTTCTCGACTCGCGCAATTCTCCAGAAGATCGGCGCATGCGGATATAAAGTAAAAACGACGCCCTCTCGTCAATTTAACCTGCTGCTCCCGATTACCATATATCTATTTCGCTACGGGTGCGTGTGCTTTGGGCCCGAGGATTTCCCCGGTCGGCTTGCGAACGCCGACTTTCCAACCTGGACATATACCATACCGGAATAGCGGACAGAGAGCTAACAACTACAGCAGCTGCAATGTTCTAGGTCTCTCGGATTGCGACCCAGCTGGGCCCTGGTTTGGGCCGCGTAGGGATTTTCCCTCTTCCTCGTTCGACCAACCCTTCCTCTTCTCAACCTCAACATCAACATAGTCGGTCTCTCATCCCAGTTCATCCCAACACTCGAGCTCTCGCGCCCGTCCCGTCGCCGTCCGATCCCTACCCAACCTCCCCGATGAATATCGCTGCCGCCAATGGCAACAACACCGTTCGATCTCCCTCTGCCGGGCTCCTCATTCTTCGACATTCACAATGATGGTGCTGCCCAGCGCAATCCCGTCCCTCTTCCCGGAGGAGCCTGCAATTACGTGGACTTGCGCCCGGCGCCAATGGCGCCAAGTGTGGATGCCGTCGTTTCTGGAGCCGTTTTGCCGTTGGAAGGGCATATACAGATAATCTGGGCACTGACAATTCCGTCTGGTGCATGTGTTCCCATCACGCCTGCTTCCATGATGATGGACGCGCCGCGAGCGAGGCGCCGGCGCCGGCGCCGACGCCTGCATTCACCCCCACGCCCATCGCTCCGGTTCTTGGCCAGGAGAATGAAAGACCAATGATGTCCAGGGAGCCTCTCAGTCCGGTCCAGCTGCCGGATATGTCTTTCCGGATGCCCACCGGATTCACCCCGACTATGGAGTTCATGAAGCGGGATACTGCCATGGTCATGTCTCCAAACAAGCCCGAGGAACTCAAGCCTCGCCATCCGGATCATTCCACCCAGCGGCCAGAATCTACTTTACAGGATACATTAAGCTGGGGCGGCTTCATCCAGTCCCAGCCTGGAAATACCGCACTACCGCCCATACCAGCTCAATGTTTGATGCAATCTCAGCCCAGTTCCACAGCGTCGTCAAGCCAGGCCCGTTATCTTCGTCCGTTCGCCGGGAAGGGTCTCCAGACACTAAGTGGTGTTGCTGCCCCCAGTGTGCAATCTCCACGAGAGCACGGACTCCGGAATGCGACCACTTCTGTCCAACGACATCAACAGACCGAGGACGATGCCAGGACCATGGTTCTTCACACTGAGCATGACGCGCATACTCCCAGGGCTCCGCAATCCCCAGGATCTGTCGGAAAAGTTGACGCTGTGTTTGCCGGACCTTCCCGCGATACCTTCCGACATCTTTCAGACACCGTTCAAGGACATGAGCAACGCCTGGAGAGGCTGGAAAACGTTTCGTTTTCCGCTGCCGGGCACGATGAGTGCCATGAGAAGCATGACGCTACGGATCTCCGCGTGACTGACCTTGAAGTCCGCGTTGAGGAGGTTGAAAAGCTCATGAATGATACTAGCAGTACCACAGGACGCCGCACTGACCGCCAAACCTTTGATGAATCTACCAACAGCGTAATCTCAGTTGCAACCAGCACCACCACTCGAGCTGGTCACTCGGGCGAGATATTCAGTCAAATCCAATCATTGCAGTCTCAAATCCTTCAGCTTCAGGCACAACTCCCAACTAACGCCCGGCCTTGGGAGATCGAGGTTGTGTTTTTGCCTTTCCCATTGAAGATAATCTGGCAGGAGCTTCAAGAATTCAAGTCTGATGGCCCTTCGAGCTTGGATGAGTGGACGCAGATGCCCAACACCATGAGCTCCTCGACTCTGAGAGCACAATCACCCTTCTGCGCTGAGTGGGCTGATCCCGGGCACGACTACGCATGGTTGATGGCCAAGGCGTGCAGCCCTATAAGCATTATTCGCAAGAGACTTGAAAGCCGTGGTCTTGTGCGCACCATCTCCGTCGCCGGATCGGACGCAAGAAGCGTCCAGGCGGCAATGCACGCCGCCTTTGGCACTACCTTTGCCGAACTATCGGATGGCACGCGTTCGGCCTCACGTCGACACAGTCTTGACAGCAAGACAAGCCGCTTTTTGGGTCTACAACAACCATGGGTCCCGCTTCGCAAGATCCACAAGGACTCTCGCCTCCGATTTTTGACCCCGGCGGAGATGCTCACGCCTGCTCTCTGGGATGTGTCGTTCCTCAACTCGGTCATCATGCGGTCCTCTAAACCCAGCCTGTTCATCACCCAACCGGAAGCCTATCTCCAGGATCTGCCCGCATACGAAAGTGGCTGGAGTTGGCAACGTCTCCGAGAGATCAGCCGTTTCTATCCCGACTGTCCGGCAATTGTGCCTGAGGCCGATGCGCGAGAGGACTACTGGGCGTGGAATGACCAGCTCGACGAGACCTCAAGCGCGCAGTCTTCTCTCAGCGTACGACAGGCCGGCCAGCGGGTTTCAGCTTCGCCTTCTCTGCACCAAATTGCGATACAATCCTCGATGCGATCCTCAAGTCCCATGATGATTCGTGACCAGACACCTTCGAGAGCACGAAGGTCTTCCAAACCCCCATACATCCGCACTGTCTCCTTACCTCCGGCGGTTCCCGCGAATTTCTCGCCCTCGCAGCAAATCAAACGTCGTGTATCATCCTTCGGACAGCAGAGAGCAGCAGCTCAAATCCGCGCCGGCCCTCCGAATATTGCGACTGCTTACAAGCGGCGCCGAACTCGTTCTCCAAGCCGCCCCCTCAACACTCCACGCTGGACGGTGTCGCCAAGCCCAATGCCCGGTGTGATACCCTCTGATGAACGCCACCCATCGACTCGGGGCATCACACCACATTACTATGCCACCCCATACAGCAATGCGCCTCTGGCAGAGACACGCCCACGCGGCTTGGGCGGCGTTGTAGATGGGCCCCCTACAGAAGATGACGAAAACCTGGATCCGGACTACGGAAGCACGAACCCGTATGACGAGGACGATGATGATGGGAGCGACTACAGCGCCGAGATGGTAGCTCAGGTGGTCCCAGTGCGGGAAGGTGACTCGTCGTACTCGCGGCAAATCCAGCTGCCCGAGGATGAGCCTTGGCCAGGCATCGAGGACCAAGACCACATGTCGGACGGTGAGAATATCGATCCACTCTTCTCGCCGACGGTCGAGGAAGACGTCCACTCCGAAGCGAGCAGCCAGCCGTCCGAGTATCCCAGCACCCAGCGCGGCTGGCAGGTCCCTAGCGGCGACGACGGTGTTGGCTTCCGTATTCACGAAGACAACGAGCGAATGCACGGCTGGAACTAGGAAGGAGAATGTCGTCGCATTTTTATAGGTGTTGCCATTGATTTTGATGAAGATGACGCAGCGAGTTTGGGAGTTCAGACTGTATATCAACCATATACGTTGCCATTTACCATGGGCGTTCAGAGGAGTTGTGCGGTCCTTTTGGCATGGCGTTCAGATGGCGCAACTTTGTCTCCTCCCGCGACCAAATCCAGGAGGGTTTCTGTGACAACGGGACGCATCCCTGATGAGGTATTTTCCAGGGAGGTGATGGTAGGGGCCAGAGGGGCTGTATAAGCGATTGACCTTGAGCATACAGGTTCGTGCATTGTGCTGGATAGATCCGTGGAAAAGTATCGCGGTTGCCGTCTAGTACGAGACACGTCGCGATTGCTGGGCGAGCTGGGATGGCTCGCGATCACACTCGGCTTTGATACTTTTGCTGTACAGCTAGAATAGCAAACCCTCCAAGGACACAATTCACAACTCACAACTGACGAGACCCCCGACGCTCGTGCTGACCTGCTGCTCCTTCGCTCAGCGGCCGGTGTAGTTGAGGCAAGCGGCCCGGCTCCATGCTGAGTCTCGATGTGGCCGGAGCCGGAGAGGATGACCACAGTCGGCCTGGTTCAAGAGATTTGAAACAGGCATGTCAACCCGACTCGATGACAAAGGGGTACAGCGATTTTCAATAAGTACTACGACTAGTGTATGGATGTGTGTATATATGTATGGCTCGTATCCCGTGCTCTTTGTTGCTCTTCCAAACCCCAGAAGAAGAAATGTACCAAAGTCGTGAAGACGCGTCTGAAAAGGTAGGTATCCGTAGCGATGGTGTACGTATAGAGCAGACCCAATGCCGGCTCAAGCCCCATGGCCTGGTTCGTCAATCAAGTTTCAGTCAGTCGGTTAGTCAATCGCCCCTTTCTCCTCTTTTATGCCTTCGAGGCCACAATTCCGACATGGAATCTTCAACTGCATATCGTTCCTGCGTCTCCCCACGAGTATACGATCACACGTCTACTGAAGCAACAGCGCCTCGGTGTTGAGCACACCGAAGAGGTTCTCAATCTCCCTCTGAACATACTCCAGCTCTTGCGCGACCTGGGCCGTGACCAGGGTGTAGGCGTACAAGAGCGCGTAGTCCTTCTCTTCCACGAGCACGGTGTTCTTGGTAACCTGATAGTTGTTGCTGTTGTACCCGTTGCCGTTCTGCAGCTGCTCCTCCTCGCCACTTCCGACCCTGGGGGACGGCGGCTGGTGGTCCTTGCGGAACTGGTAAATCTTGCCCAGCAGCCGGTCCTTGTTTCCCACGACTGAGGGGATCGCGTCGGTGAGCGGGTACTCGAGCATCATGGAGCTGGCGAGAACCTGGAACACGTGGCAGATGCGGTCGCAAAGCTGTGCGCGCTCGGGTGCCGTGTATTCGAGCAGCGCCCTCTCGCCGTCGGATAGGTGGCCTCTTCTAGAGGTCACCAGCCGCATTGCGTGGAAGCCGTCCAGAATCTTGCTGGTGGAATGCATGATGCGCGCGTAGGCGGCGTCGGGGAATGGTCCGCGGAGTTCGAACTCGCTCTTTGCGGAGTTACGCAAAGCCTCAAGCTTGAAGGCTGAAGCTTGTGTTAGCATGATTGAGCCTCAGAGCCGTAGGGGTTTTCCTACCATAACGCTGCAGCGCTTGTTCTTCGCCTTCCTTCATGTACGACCTTGTGTTGTCACTCCTGAGAAGTATAGCCAGCGGGCCTCTCTTCCAGATGAGTCCCAGCTGGAGGTAAAGTACTGACAGGCCTTCCTTGAACTTCTTTCTGCCCGAGATGGGCCAGATCGCTCGGCACACAAAGATACCCCAAAGGATGCCCAACGATACCGCAACGAATCTGTGGTAGCAGATCTCAAACATGAGAGGATTCGAACCGCCCTCGTCGTCATCGTCATCATCCACCTTTTGTGACAACGAATAGGCGTAGAGAACAGTGACGTTCCAGGCCAGAAGCGTAATCCTGCCAAAAGGAGCGTTGTTCTTGATCAGCATCATGTAGAAACTGAAGAAGCTAACCATCCAGCCCAAGAACGCGAGAATGACGCCGTTTCCTTGGCTGATTGCCCAGGCTGTGAGTGCGAAAGACACTCCGACAATCGTGCCTATAAATCTTGCGGTTCCGGTAGTGTTGGCCGCTCCAACTGTCATGGACGCGACAATCATGAAGGAGAGCAAGCCCCACTCGCCACGCCAGTGCTGGTATGTCGGTCGTGTTGCCGGAATGAAGGAACACGATGCCCAAACCATGGCACCAAAGCCTACTTTTACACCAAATCGAACTATATAAAATTGTTAGCCATGTCTCAGTAAAACGTCTGATTCTTGTCAACTCACTGTCATCGCGAGCCAAGACTCTCAAGTATTTGAGAAGCTGTTGCGACATAAACCTCATGATAGTACTGGCGTCGGGAGCTGCGTTCCAGCTAAAGGTATCTCTTTGCTTGATCATAGTATCCGGGATACCTCTCGGCAGAGCTGATTTCCTTATGGGGCGCACGGGTTGCTCGGCGGGTTCCATTGGTTGTTGTAACAAGCGTTCAGTGTCCAGGTTGTTCGGGTCAGCCTCCCTGGGCTTTGCAGGTGAAGAGAAATACTTCCAGACCTTGAGCCAGTTCCAACTGCGGTAACCCATTTCTCGAGAGTACTTCAAGTCTTCCAGCGCTGTCAGGTATGCGTCGATGTCTTCGGCAACGTGCTGCAAACTGAAACTGAAGTGTCCGCAGGCAGCGGCGACCTCCTCAATGTCTGCCTGGATCTTCTCTGACCGTGACCTACCCAGTTCAATACTGGTATAAAGCTCTTGCAGAGCATGCGTCCTCGCATTGCTGTACAGCGCCATGGCGTCCTGCAAGCTGTGTTTGAAGTGGGGGTTGACTGTTATCTTAGAATCAGCCCCCTTGGCGAAAGCTTGCTCCCTCAGTATCTCCGAAAGAGTATACGCCAAAGACTTCATCGAGGGGCCCAACAGTGCTATGAAGAGCTCGAAGATCTCTGAAGGTGAGCGGAAGGTGGGAAGCGGTGCTGGTGGTCCATCTGACGTTTCCTCCGGGCTTGGATGGCTGTCAAGGTCGTCGTCAAATTCATCGTCCTCCTCGATCGATGCCAGGGTTGCAAACCGATCTCGTGCACCCTTGAGGAATTGGGACATGGCGCGGGATAGCGTTGGGGTGAACACTGTGCTTCCGGGAGACAGCTGTCCGGCCATGGGATCCTGCGGCATCTCTTTGAGTAGGGTGAATTGTGTGTTGGCCGCGCTCCTCAAACCTCCTATAGCCTGCGAAAGTGACTCCAATGACTTCACTAGTGCCTTTTCGAGATTGTAAATCTTCTCGCGGCCCAGGACCCAATGCTCCAGCTTGGACTCTCTTAGACTTTTCGTCATCTTACCATATGTAGTCTTGTACAGCCCCGCGACTTGGGAGAAATCCCCCGACATGATCTCGTTTTCGGAGCCGTTCAAGAATCCACGGGTGATCATTGAGAGCATATCCGCGAGCGACACAGCAGCGGAGTTCATGGAGGCGCGCAGAAGAGCTCTTGCCGATACCCTCCAGATCGAGAAGTTGACTGTTGCGGTGATTGTGATTCCCATTACCAACATCTTGAGGACTTGCACAATCTTGGCCTCAGAAAAGTGCCCTTCGTGGATGGCCTCCTCTCTAGTGACGACAGCGATGATGGCGATCGAGGAAAGCGTACACCCCACATTGACCAAGGGGTTGTTAAGCCTCTGCTTCACCCAACCAATGAAACCCATACCCCCGCCAATGCAGAACGTCAGGATGAGGACGTGCGACAACGGTATGAGACCAAGCTGCCCTCCGACGACGACGGAGAAGGCCATGGCAAGGACGGATACTAGTTCAGCGTACAGGACGGCGATGGTGGCAATTGCGACAGCTTCCACCATGGAACCCCACGTGCGACTGGCGTGGAAATAGACCGTCAAAGTCGCGACAACGTGCTTTCCATCGGGCTTGCCCAAGAAGGCCGAGATGGGCGCGAGAAATGTCGCCATGCTTCCCAGCAGGTATGCCACGGTGCATTTTAACACGCCCTTCCCTGCCGGGGACAGGAGCCAGTCCCAGAAGTGCAGGGCGGTGGTCTTGATGTTGTGCTTGACCACATCGAAGGACTCGCCCGTCGACTCGGCGGTCAAGAGGGACCGGTATCCGTTCACTTCGGGTGGTGGTATCTCGATGCTCGATCCGCGCAGGGAGAACTGGCGGCGACTACGTTCCCCGGTGCCTGGGACGATGAAGGTGCCATTTCGGAGCTTCTATGGTCGTATCGCGGGTTAGCTTCGAATCGCAGCGTGCTTGGCGCATCTTTCTCTATGCCAAACGGTGTAGGTCTACTCACGCTCCGTTTCGACGGCCGCCTAGGTGGCCATTGGTTGCTGTTCGACGAGCTCATCACGGTTGGGTGTTGCGCAGCACCCAAATGTCAGCCGTGCTGGAGCAGTCGTGGGAGGAAGATACGCTCTCGATAAGGGAGCTTTACGGGAGCTATCTCTACTAGGTAGGTACGTTCGATGCTAACGTAAGGTAGGGGAGTGATAATTAGGGATGAACGTGTGGTGGGCGCTTCCAGGTTTATTTGGTTGGAAGATATGCAAATCTCGAAAAACCCAATAAAAAAGGCACAGCTACTTCAATTGATCGCTGTCAGACCCTATTGCCAATTGCAAAGGCGTCTAAGCAAGAATCCTAACGGCCAGGCATTCGCTCGACGACTGGTGGTCTGGATTTTTGTAGGTTGGGCACACCTAATGGAAGCCGAAAGCTCTCCCAGCACATCTTCTCCTGCCTTGCAGAAGATTCGCGTCAACCATCGACCCCCAAGGCCTATGGCAGGGGCCAGATTTGGCGACAGCCAACCATTACCGGCAATGTGTCTCCACTTAAAGCCTTGATTCACTTTCCCCCATGCTCAGTGTGGGGTTTTGTGTAATCGAGGGAGACACTGCGGTGGACTGGCAGTGCCCGCGGCCCATGGACACGGCGGGTATGTCGGTACGTACTGCTTCGTCTTAGTTGCTAAACTCAAGGACAGAGTTAAGACTCATATCAAATTCTCTAGAAGTTACGGCAGCAGTCAAACGTGACTTCAAATCACAACACCCCTTTTCGGATCATTTCTTCAACCCATTGGTAACAACACAAATTTTTATGAAGAGATTCATTTCGAGTATGACTGCAACTATTCCTCGGCGGTTCGCCCCGTTGAAACCAGGCGCCGCAGCCAATTCAAACGCACCTCGACTGAAGGGCATTATCTTCGATGTTGACGGAACGCTATGGTACGTCTCGACAGGCTCTTCTATCTCTTTGAAAAGTCCCCGTTTCTTTCCAGTGCATCAACCGAGGGGTATGCCTTTCGCTAGAGCCAAGTTTAACCCATCCCAGCTTCGCTTGACAAGCCTAATCTTCATCAAAGACTCATACATAATCACCCTCCTCATGTATAATACTCTCAAACCAGACCTCTGCTGAACATGATTTAAGTGAACCTCAAACCTACATGTTCGGCGAGATGCGCCAGGCCCTCGGCATTACCAAAGCCGTCGATATCCTCGACCACATCTACGCCCTTCCCACAAAGGAAGCCCAAGAGACGGCCATGGAATCCATCCGCCGGATCGAGCGCACCGCCATGGCTTCTCAGGTCGCCCAACCGGGCCTTGTCGAGCTCATGTCCTACCTCGACCGCCGCGGCGTCCGCAAGGGCATCTGTACCCGCAACTTCGACGCCCCCGTTGCCCATCTGCTTGGCAAGTTTCTCGAGGGCTCGCTCTTCGAGCCCATCATCACTCGCGATTTCCGCCCGCCCAAGCCCGATCCTGCCGGCATCCTGCACATCGCCCGGAGCTGGACGCAGGTTATGGAAACAGAGCGAGCACAAGCGTTTCGGGAAGTTGCTTCAGCTGAAGCCGAGGCTGTGGGCGATGCCAGCGAGCTAATCATGGTTGGGGACTCGATCGACGATATGACGGCGGGTCGGAGGGCCGGTGCGGCGACAGTGCTGCTTGCCAACGATGTGAATGTGCACTTGGTTGACCACGAGCACACCGACTTGGTGATCCGCCGGCTAGACGAGCTAATCCCGATCCTGGAAGAGGGATTCAGCAGTAGAGGGCCAGCGCGTTCAGCGTAAGAAAACCAGGAGCCTGCAGTTGATTGGAGGTTTATCGACACACAATGCGGCTGTCCAAGCATTCAATTACACGTCCTGGAACGCAAGATTAAGGTCACGGGAAAAGCAATGCATAGCGAAATACTCAAGCAATCATCACTTTGTTTAGATAGCATGTACGCCTCCTATGAAACCCGTCCTCCAAGCATGCTTGATACAAGATCCCTTACATGAGTGGTCTTTCTTGACAAATCCCTCCCGTCCCGGTCGCGGTCGATCAAGGCCACTCTGTCCAAGCTTTCTAGAAAGGCCCAATCGTTGGACAACTCTGAAAAAAGGTGCCCTGTCTCGCAAGAGGATGTTATCGATACATACGCCGAGTAATGCTGATGAGAGTGGGGAAAACTTTGCTGTGACCCGACCACCTACTCGGCCATTAGGCTTCTGCAAGGATAGATAATCCGGTAAGGTCTTGGTGTGTTTCTAGATAAAAGGGTCCTCCAAGCCGGCGACGTTGTCTGCGCAACGCTTTCTGCGGCGCCTTACATCTGGCACCGGTAATCGTTGAGACTGGTGGAGCGGGGCTGATGCGATCGCTCGTTCTACTGGAACGTCGGATGCTGGCCGAAAAACCGTCTGCGGAGACACGTTGCCGGTCCTTGGCCCCCGATCGAAAAACGACTCTGGCTGTTGTAGCGAGACGGCGCGGCCCGACGTTCTATTATGCAGTGGTTTTGCTTGGTATGTTGAAAACGCAGCGCCGTGAATGTAATTGAAGTCCTCCTGTGACTAGTTGGAGGTGCCATTGTACACATCACTCGCGTAGCTTCTAGGCGCCGGGGGCATGCCGAAGGTTGCCTGTCGCCGATTCTCGCGTCTTGGGTCATCGGGAGTACTTTTGCGAGGAGGGGCTGGCGGAAGGGGACCGCCGGGGGCTGGGCGAACAGGCAGACTGAACGACGCGGCGTTGGCGCTCACAGGACCGGCGCTGTTCGGATAGTCGCCAGCTTGGGGATCGAATTGGTGGTAACAATTCTCTGTCCCATGCCCGGATGGCCACCCGGCTGCCGACTGCTCATGGTGTTGAGCCCGTTTCGAGTGGGAGAGCGGTTGGAGTGGCTGACAGGTTCTCGCGGCGAGATGATACCTGCACCCGCAATAGGGATCTCCCCCGAAGTCGGCGTATCGAGGGATCGATCATTTCCAGATCCACCATGATAGGTCGGAGAATCATTCGAGTTCAGGAGATCGCGTGTAGCCGGCGACAGTTGAGGAGCCAAATGAGATTTGCGGTTGTCTCTCTCCATCATACCGACTGCCCATTCTCTCAGATCCACCGGTGTTCTCTTGGCAGCCTGAACGAACGGATCGCGGTCCTGGCGAGTAAAACATCAGTGGAAGGATCCAGCGGTAAGGGTACTTCATACTTACAAAAAGCTCCTGAGGAGTAGGCCGTTCGTCTGGAACCTTGGAAAGACACTTTTGAATCATGTCTTCCAGAATCGAGGGGAACGCATCGCTCTTAGGCAGTCTCGGCGCAGGCTCATGTACAATCTGCTGCAGCAGATCTAGGATGCCTGCCGGTGCGCACTCGCCGTCCGAAAGTTGCTCGCTTGCGTTGAAAGGGAACTTGCCGATGGCCATCTCCATGATGGTGAGACCGAAGCTCCAGACATCCGACTTGACTGTGTATTTTTCGCCCTGGATTCGCTCAGGGGCCATGTACGTTGACGTTCCGACAAAGGTATCTGCAACAGAGTTGATGAGCTCCCCAGAAACGCCAAAGTCGCACAGCTTGATGCTGCCTCTAGAGTTGACAAGGATGTTGGACGGCTTGATGTCTCGATGCATAATGTGGTGCTTCGAATAGAGATATGTCAACCCGCCTAGTGTAGCCACGGCAATCTTGCCGAGTACATCGACTCGAACCGGACCAAAGACCTTTGAGACCCGATCAAGAGCGCTGAGACAAGAATCAGCATGAGGCCTCGATACTATTTGAAACAAACTGGGACTTACCCAACATCCATGTACTCCATACACATAATAACATCGTTGTGGTCGTTGAGGAAGGCACCGTAGAAATTGACAATGTACTCGGACGAGCAACCATGCATAATTTGGAGCTCACGAACAATGCGCTTGCGCATCTCCTTCTTGGCTTCCACGTGAATGACCTAAGATTGGTCAATACCTAGTCCAGCCATGCGTTCAACGAGGGTACTGACCTTGCGTGCCATGACAGTTCCAGTTAGAACATGCCTGACCTTGCTGACGGTGCCTCCATTTCCTGAACCGAGCTCCTTAAGGATCTCGAGGTCCTCTGGTCTCAGGTCCAGCTTGTATTCGATGCCGATTTCCAACTGCGCTGACTGGTCACCGCCATCTTTGTCGCGGGGGTCGTACCCAGCTCTGCTAGTTTCGGCGGTCGGGGGTGGTTTAGGTGCAGCAGGCGTCAGGGCGAGACCCTTGACGTTCTTACGCTTCATGGATCGAGGCGCAAAGGGGTCGGCCATGTTGGGCTACTGACTCTCGCTTCGAGAGTCAAAGTGCAAAGGGTCGAAAGTGAAGCTGGAATATACCAGCGATTACAACAACGATGGGGTCGCTGTCATGCCCTATTGGCCGGTGGGGTAGAGATATGTACTCTCCAGCGAACTGCTCTTCCGCACCGCTACTAGAGCTGTGCCTGTGCCGTCTGGGAGCTTGTAAACCGTCCTGGTTCGTGACTGTGTTACACAGCGGTCATACGGCGAGCGGAGACCGAAAATCCGCTGCCGTCGGAGAAGATACAGGACAACCGGTTGCCACGTGTGGTCGAATAGAATAGACTGAATTGCTACCGGGGACGAATCGCGACGATCGGAGTAGTGTCGGGGAAGGGGAGGAGGGCGAGGTGCGAAGGGTCGAGGGTCCTGAGCTCAGTAGCTGAGTGACGGGCGATTTTGGTGTCGCTGCGGTCGAGGGCGGGTTTAGTATTGGGCAACGAGGCGATGGACAATATCCGAGGTCGACGAGTGGCTGCAGGAAAGGGGGGTGTGAGAGGGGCGTCGATGGCTCGAAATTTATCGGTGTGGTTGTTCTCAATTGTGTTCCCGTTTCGGCCAAGGTGGGGTTGGGAGGCGACTCCGAGAATGAGCGAGGGGAGGGGGGATGAACGAGCAAGAAATAGGCAACGTGCTCCGTGTTGCTGGATAGGAGTAAATGAGGCGGTCTCGTAGAAGTAAATGAGGTTGCTCTCGATCAGTAAATGGGTGGTACGTGGGTCGGGACAGGATGTTGAAAAGAGGAGGGAGGGGGAGGGGGAAAGGGAAGTAGGAGGACCACACAAGGAGAGAGGCTAGCAGGAAGTAGAAACAGGTGCAGAAGTTGAGAGGTGAGCAAAAGAAGTATGGACGGAGTGGTCTCAGGCCAAACAAAGGTTCGCTCTCACTTTCATACGGCCGGCCGACACACCCACACCCACACAAACATCCGGCGCAAGTCGGACAGGAAGAAGGTACAATGTGTCAGGAGCCCAAGTGCAGCAGGAGCAGCCCGCCCATCAGAGTCACGGTCCAGTCCCGTCCCGTTCAGCCTAGTGTCAATCAAGACACAGAGTCCCAGCACATAATAACGTCGACAAATGAGGGCTCAGAAAAGGTTTCGGATCTCAAGGCGGCTGGCTGTACCCGTATCTGTTGTTCAAGACCTGAACCTGGGCATCCCCGGGGGGTCGGCTTCAGGTACCAATCCGCGCGCCAGAAGCACTTCGACTCCTTCCAGACCCTTTCCCCTTTTCCTGACCGCTAGGTATCTTATTAGTCCCGTCAAGACCGGGTTGGCCTCGTTTTCGCTGCTGACTGGAGACTTCCCTCGTTCTTCAGGCTCTCCCTGGTCTTCTGGTAGCCGTTTCTTTCTCTGCGACAACGGCGGATACGATGGATAATTCGTACCAAGTTTACTGGGCAAAGCGAGAGGATCCGAACGGGCGGGCCATAGCCCAGCAGAGCAGAACAGGCGCTAGACGGGGCCAGTGTTTGAAAGACGTCGAGACCCAGCTCCGGAGTACGGGATAGAGGTGACTTGACGCACGTTTTAGAGCCACAGTAGCAGCAAAACGCCAGAATCCCCTAGGGGACCCTGTAGTTCCGTGGGTCCAGCAACGACACACTAGGGCAATCCACCGCTGAGAGGTGGACTTGGAATGGCTCAGTCCCTTGTGCCGCGGGTCAGGGAAGTCAGGGAAGGGCCTCCTATTTTCCCTCATGGCCACTAGCACACCTACCCGTGGTTGCTGCAGCACAGTCCATCGCTTCGTTCCAGTCTTTTGCAAGTCGACCCGGGAACCCACCGTTGCTCCTACGCTTCACCTAGACTTCCAGGTTTTCATCAACCACTGGGCCCAACCAACCCCGTCGCTCAGCCTCAGTTATGTAACCAAGTCTAGCATCTCATCAGATCGGGTTGAGATACCTGAGAAACAAGCTCGACGACGTGAACAAGACTACCGCCATTCTGGTCGACACCGTTGCCTGTTAGTCTTCCGCAAAAATGATATGCCAAAGAGAAAAAGGAGACAATCCTGCCATATGGCCTTGTCGGCCGAGACGCCTGCCAAAGATACGCGCCCCGTCTACCATCTAAATTTAGCTGCCTTCTCTTGTCCGTTTTTGTGAGTGCCCATCAATGATCGCCAATACAGCACTCCCTCCGCACGACAATCGAGTCCAATTGAGTCGCCATCTCCATCACCCTCGCCACCGATCACTCAAGTCCATGACCCTCTGACAGGGGCCTGGCGCCGTCTAGACGCCCTATGTAAGCCGAGGACTGCCACATTGGGTGTGATGAGACGACTCGGGCCAACAATGGTAAAGCACTGAAGAAATTCCACTTTGTCCTTGCACCAGGGCCCTGAATCGCAAAACAGCCTGGTGTCTCAGTGTTTTGCCGCTCGCGCTCATTGACCCCTCCCACCCCGAACCAACAAGACTTGAATGCACGTGTGCCTTGTCTCGTCTGCTCCTGACAGGCTCCAGAATCCAGATGGCACCACCGTCTAATACTGCATGATGGATTCGTGGCACGCTAATTGCTGTTGGCCTTAGAAGCGCTTTTCCTGTGACGCCCTTGTCCGTGTCATGTTGATTGACAATAATCCAGCAGGAGCCGTTGAGGTCCTCCTATTCGGCTCCCAGTTGGCAATGCTCCTCCCAATCACGAACCGAAACACCATCTTGAAAACGTACCCGCGATAGTCGTCGTCTCTTTTGTCTTCGCCTCCGCCGAATGGGTAGCTGTCTCTGAATGCGTGGCCGTCCAGGGCCGGGGCGAAGCGGGATAGGCAAGTCCACCGTCTCGGACCCAATTGTTGTCCAAGGCCGACCCGAAGTAATTTGTTTTCTGGAACCATCACCGCTAATGGCGACAGCAGCGTTCTAGTGCGTTCGTAAGTATGTATGCACACTGCTACCTCACTGTCCGCAACAAGCAGGAGCTGCTGACTTGGGTAAGCTCGGTGGCTTTGAGATAAATATTGCTTGTCTATTTCATGTCTTAACGCTGTGACCCTAGTCCTAGGCGCAATATCCAGTAGGCTCATGAGCGAGGACCTCCAGTGGCGGGATGTGGGTAAGTGATGGGGTAGCTAGTCTTCGGAAATCTAGGATTCAAATCAGTGAGCAGGGGCTGTGGATCACATCTATTGCACGTGGGTTTAGAGATGGCAGACATGGATGATGTCGGATAAACCGATAAGATAAGAAGCGGTTCTCGGAGACCGGAACAATCCTGACCTCAGCCCCAATGGGACCAGACTGGACGAGGCTGAGCCTAGGTCCCGAATGAGGCGTGCTGGAGCAACCTTGGAGGTCCAAGCTTTCAATTATTCCAGGCGCAGGCGTGCATCAGCGGCGACTGAAATTTGCCTGGCCAAGGACGCCTTCCTTCAACTTTTGACCACATCCTTGACCTCCGACCATCCTCAGACTACGTTCCGACGCCGGTTCGCTACATTAGGCGTGGGATATTTCTTTCTCTTTCGGTTTTGAGGCTGGCCGGTTGCCATCAGCGAGCGCAACGCGCCCCCACAATCCCCATCGAACACGACGTGACTTTTGGTACACACTGCGACTTCCACCCTTGGCAACTCCAAGATGAGCACCTCAATGCGTGACTTCGTCGACGGCGAGGCCGAGCTCGATGACGAAGATGAGGAGTCCATGGACGAAGATGTTGTTTCTTCGCGCAGAAGGAACGCGGCTCCTGAGGATTCCTCTGAAGAGGAGGAGGACGACGAAGATGAGGAGGAGGCGCGCAAAGTAGGCAAATTTGTCTAATGGCGATTCATTAACTTACTAATCTGAGCTTTACAGATCCGCGAAGGATTCATTGTCGATGAAGACGAAGAAGAGGAAGAAGGCGAGGACGAGGATGCCCACGAGCGAAAGCGGAAGCGAGAACATCGCGACAGGGAAGAGGAGGAGCAGTTAGACGAGGACGATCTGGAGTTGATCGGAGAACAAATTGAACGCCGTGCACCTACGCAGGTACGACGCCCAGAGTGCCAGAGCGCCAGATTACCACACTCTTGCTAACGTACACTATAGCCCAAGTTCAAGCGTCTCAAACGAGGACATCGCGACGAAGATGACCGTAGCACCGAGCGACGTGGCTTGGAGGACATGTTTTCCGATGATGATGAGGAAGCCAACGATTCTCGACCCTACAACCGCTCCAACTACCGATCTCAGGCCGACGAATTCGACGATTTTATTGAAGAGGACTATCCGGAGGACGAAGACGAACGAGCGCGCCAACTCGAAGATGCCGAGGTTGCCCGACCCCGTGATAAGGGGGTGGGAGGTGTCGTTGACACTGCTGGTCTTGACAAAGACGCCCTCGAAGATATGGAGGCTATCTTCGGAAACGGAGAAGACTATGACTGGGCTCTTCAAATGGAGGACGAAGAAGAGGACCGTGAGCGCGAGGAGCAGGTCATCGAGCTCAAGGATGTTTTCGAACCGTCGCAACTGAAGGAAAAGCTCTTAACCGACGAGGACAACCAAATTCGATTCACAGACGAGCCCGAAAGATTCCAACTGGACCGAAAGCCTTTCAAGCACTTGCAAATTAGCGCCGAGCAATTCAAGGAAGAGGCTCGGTGGATTGCGGGATTAATGTGGCCCAAAAAGCTCCTCCAATCCGAGCTGCATGGACCTTTTACCAAAGCCATCGGTAAGGTTCTCGAGTTCTTCGTTGTCGATGACGTTGAGGTCCCCTACGTTTTCCAGCATCGCAAGGACTACCTGATTCACGCGAAAAAAACGAAGAACCCGGACCACCGCGACGATCCTGATGCTCCCGAGTGGATTGTCAGTGCAGACAAGCTGCTCACCCAAGACGACCTGTGGCGTATCCTGGAACTCGATATCAAGTTCCGATCGCTTATAGAAAAGCGGAACGCCCTGGAGAAGACGCTCGAGAACCTCAAGTCGACTTCGAGCATCAAGGACGATGTGCTCGAAGACATGATTCCTCAGGCTGCGACGATGGAGGAACTGCAAGACCTTCAGGACTATCTTCATTTCCAGTATGCCGCCGAGCTCAAGGACATGTCCTCGATCAACGGCAACGGCAACCAGATGAAGCGCCCAGGCTCAAAATCAAACCTGTTCGACAGAGTCAGGCGGAGCAAGGCCTACGGTTTCGTCCGCGCTTATGGCATCACTCCAGATCGGTTTGCCCAGAACACCCTTCGTGAAGGCAACAAGGTCTGGGCCGACGATGACAGCCAACTTCCTGATGATCTCGCCGACTCGCTTACCGACGAAGAGTTCCAGACCGGCGATACGGTCATGTACGCTGCTCGACAGATGTATGCAGAGGAACTTTTTGTCAACCCTCGCATGCGCAAGCATTTCAGGGTCAACTTCTACCAAATGGGGGAGATCAGTTGCCGTCGAACAGAAAAAGGCTCAAGAGGATTGACGAATCGCATCCGTTCTACGAGGTCAAGTACCTGATCAACCAAACGATCGCCGACGTTGCTCGCCAGCCGGATCTCTACCTCAAGATGATGAAAGCTGAAGAAGAAGGCCTCATCGAGGTCAAACTGACGCTGGAGAACGATGATGGCTTCAAGCGCCAACTACGACAGGAGTTCATCTCGGACAACTACAGTGAACTTGCTGACCGATGGAATGATGAGCGCCAGAAGGTGCTCGATCTTGTCGTCCCCCGTCTGTCCAAGATTATCGCCAAGGGTGTCAAGGAGTCGCTTCGCACCGCGTGTCAGGAAGAAGTACTCAAAGCCTGCCGTGAAGAGTACTCCAAGAGACTCGACCAAGCACCGTACAAGCCTAAGGGCATGATTCTCGGTACGGTGCCTCGTATTATCACTCTGTCGAATGGTATGGCGGATCCAGCTCGTGACCCCACATGTTGGGCCTCGGTCGAGGAAGACGGCCGGGTCATTGAGCAGGGGAAACTGGGCAATCTGGCCCGTGACGAGCGTGCTCGCGAAGAGTTTGTTGAGATTGTGAACAGACGCCGCCCTGATGCCATTGGTGTTAGCGGATGGTCCGCTGATACCCAGAAGCTCGTGAGAGACTTAGAAAGTCTGATTAACGAGAAAGGCTTGATGGGCCCTGAATTTGACGACCCTGAGCTTGGCGAGTACCGCACCGAGCCGCTCGAGGTCATCGTGGTAAACGATGAAGTGGCACGTCTGTACAAAGACAGCCCTCGAGCAGTGGCTGAGCATCCTACCCTCAGTTCCCTCACAAGATACTGCATTGCCCTGGCACATTATATGCAGAATCCGCTGAAGGAGTATGCGGCTCTTGGCAAAGACATCACCTCCCTGGCTTTCCATCCTTGTCAAAACCTGCTGCCCCAAGAGAAGCTGCTCAAGCACCTTGAGTCGGCGATGGTTGACATGGTCAACCTTTGTGGTGTCAACATCAACGAGGCTGTGGGCGACTCCTACACGGCTAACCTGCTGCCTTATGTCGCGGGTCTTGGTCCCAGAAAGGCCACTAGTGTCATCAAAGCCATCAACGCAAACGGCGGGGCCGTCAGCAGCCGAGACGAGCTTGTCGGCGATCCCGATAGCGGGAAGCTGCCGGTCGTGGGCCCCAGAGTCTGGAACAACTGCGCCAGTTTCCTATTCATTGACTACGACGCAACGAATCCTACCTCAGACCCGCTTGATAACACCCGTGTCCATCCAGAGGATTACGAGTTGGGCCGCAAGATGGCAGCGGACGCTCTGGAACTTGACGAAGAAGACGTTAAGGCGGAGACAGATCACAACGGACCAGGAGCTATTGTCCGTAAGCTCTTCAAGGAAGACGAACAGGAGAAGGTGAACGAGCTTATCCTCGAGGAGTACGCTGAGCAACTCGAGCGGAACTACAGCCAGAGGAAGCGCGCTACACTTGAGACTATTCGAGCTGAACTTCAGGCTCCGTACGAAGAGTTGCGTCGGAACTTTGCGACTCTAGGCCCGAACGAGATTTTCACCATGTTCACCGGCGAGACGAAGGATTCTCTTGCTCAAGGCATGATCATCCCAGTCAACGTACGGGTGGTCAAAGACGATTTCGCCATCGTTAAGCTGGACTGCGGCATAGAGGGCCGCATCGAATCACACGATGGCCCCGATGGTGTCCGAGTCAGGGGTCTGTTGACAAACGGGCAGACGGTGCAAGCCAAGGTTCTCGAGATAAATTACAAGGACTTTCTTGCCAAGCTTTCTGCGAGAGATGGCGAGGTCAAACGCCCATACAAGCGCCCGCTGTACCATGGTCATGGGCAGTGGGACGAGAGGCTGGAGGCGGCGGACAAGGAGGAGCTCCGTGAAAAGGACAAGAGCACTGGCCGCACCCAAAGAGTCATCAAGCACCCACTGTTCAAGCCTTTCAATGGTTTGGAGGCGGAGCAATGGCTCGGCACCCAGGCCGCAGGCGAGGTCATCATTCGTCCTTCCTCAAAGGGTAACGATCATCTGGCTATTACCTGGAAGGTCGCCGATGGTGTCTACCAGCACGTCGACGTTCTTGAGCTGCAAAAAGAGACTGAATTCTCCGTTGGCAAGCTACTCAGGGTAGGCGGCAAGTTTACCTACAAGGATCTGGACGAGCTGATTCACGAGCACATTGAAGCTATGACCAGAAAGGTGGATGAAATGATGCAACATGAGAAGTTTGAGAAGCGGTCCAAGACTGATCTTGGTAAGTTATTCAGCGTTCGACCTGCTTGGTGGCTGAACACAGCTAACGATAACTACAGAGAAATGGCTCACGACGTACATTGACGCCAACCCCAACAGGTCCGCCTACGCTTTCTGCATCGACCCGAAGCATCCCGGCTACTTCTGGCTCTGCTTCAAGGCAGGCCGCTCATCACGGGTCAACTCATGGCCCGTCCGCGTCATCCCCGGCGGCTTCGAGTTACTCAAGCAGGCTTACCCTGACATGAGAGCACTCTGCAACGGCTTCAAGATCCGGTACCAGACGGAAATCACCAAAATGCAAAAGGGCGGTAGATAGGCTCCTGTCCCTGGCATTCGGGATTTCCCTGCCTCGATGTAGCTCCCCAGAACGAGAGAATGCAAAAACGGCAGCATGTCGCCCGGAAGCCACTAGTGAGCCGCATGACAAGACGGGAAAGACATTTGATAATGAAGAATAAGAAAATCATTGCGGGCAGACAGAAAGCCGCTCTGCAGTGAGCGAGCGGGTAAAAAATATTTCATTTAGCAATTCCTTTGGCCCCTGGAATTCCAAAGGGGGGGGGGGGGTCGACGTGGGAGTCGAGCAGCATCATTCATGTAGATTAGTAAAATCGGCCCGTGAAGGCGGAAAGCCACTAGACAAAAATTGGACTCTCGATGACGGCAGCGAATCTTTGTCACATATATGTCATGCCTCGCATGGGTAGTGTCTCGGTCTGGCAAAGGTAGTTTTTGTCGTTGCTTGGACAAGTAATCGCGTCTGATCACCTTGGACGTACAAACATTGACTATTGTATGACAACCCCTTTTCGTAATTCTTTGAGCCAAAGCTGCAAGTACATCTATATCGAGTCGACAATTGTGACGACATTTACATTCTTGTACACATGAAAACCAGATCGATCAGTCTCCTAGCAAGGATGGCTGGTTATACCCATGCTCAAATACACATTAAACATTGTTCTAGAGACCTATCACATCGACAACACAAAATTGTGGCTATCTACAGGGCAAAGACTGCGAGTGCGCCAAGAGCGATGAGCGCGAAGCTGGCGCCGGCCTGGACGGCGGCGTTGACGACGACGACCGGCTTGGTCGGGCAGCTCGGGCCGGAGCAGCCGGTAGTCGAGGCACCCGGGGCGGTGCCCGAGGGCTTCGAGGCGGTCAGGGTGGATGGATTGGTCAACGGAGTGGTAGAGTTGTAGCCGGGGGGCTTGCCGCTCGGGCCGCTGGGCTTGGGCGGGGCGCCGGAGGAGACGAGAGAGAGGGTCTTGGTCACGCCGGAGGCGGGGTTGGGGCCCGAGGGGACGATGACCTTGGTAACAATGGGCGCGGAGGGGGCGACGGCGGGAACCGACATCGTGATGATCTTGGTGGCGACGCTGCCGATGGGGCAGTCCGGAACGGAAGAGGGGCACTTTGTGATGGTGTACACGGTGGTGAAAGTGGTAGTCGAGACGTCAGGGCCGGGGTTGGGCTTGTTGTTGTCGTTGCCCTTGATCGGCTCAGTGGGCCTGGGAGCAGGAACCGACGAGACGGGACAGACGGTGGTGTAGAGAGCTATGGTCTGCGTGGTGACCTTGCCGATGCGGTCAGGGCAGTCGGTGACGGTGGGCGGGCACGCGGTGATGGTCGAGACCTTGGTTGTGTAAATAGTCGAGGTGGTCAGCTGGACAGGAGTCGTCGACGCTGCCTGAGTCTGCTTGTTGGTGATGACCCCTTCAGTGGTGACTGCGTCCTTGGTGGTGACGGCATCCCTGGTGGTGGCAGCGGTCTTGGTAATGACGGCGTCGTCATCGTCGGTGCAGACGTCCTCGTCGACGACACTGTTGGACTTGATGGAGATGGAGCCCGAGGCACTGGCGGTTGCGGACTTGGAGACGCTGGCGCTCGCGGTAATGGTGCCGGTAGCAGTGGCTGTGGCGGTAGCGGAAGCAGGCTCAGAGGTAGAGACAGTGTCCCTGGCAGTCTGGGAGCCGGAGACGCTGACAGACTTGTCGGTGACCTCAGCCGTGCCGGTCTGCGAGTGAGTGTCGCTGGCGGAGGCAGAGTGGCTATCGGTGACACTGATGCTGGCGCTGGCGCTGGCGCTGATAGAGATAGAAGTGGAAGCTGAGGCCGAAGAAGAAGCCGAAGATGTGGAAGCAGAGGCGGAAGCAGAGGCTGAAGAAGAAGCCGAAGAGGTGGAAGCAGAGGCCGAAGAAGTGGTGGAAACAGAGGTGGAGGCAGAGGTGGAGGCAGAGGTGGAAGCCGAAGCAGAGGCCGAGGTCGATGTCGAGACGACGGGCTTGCTACCCTCCTTGAAAACACGGATGTCCTTAATCTTATAATAGGTATCCTTGTACACCGAGGGATTCTGAGCCACATAGCTAGAGCAGACGGCATGGCCAGTAGATGCCGCACACTGGTCTTTCCAAATGTATTCGTTGCCGGCAAGAACGCCACAGAAGTCAATGTTCAGTACGAGTTTCTGGTCGGCGAAGTGGCTGTTGATGTTGCACTTGTCGTTGGCGATCAGCATCGAAGGGGTTCCCCAGGACGCGGTGTCCGGTGAGTCGGAGCCGATGTTCTTGGGGGCAGCGGCGTGAGTCCAGGCTGGGATGTAAATCAGCTGGCTATTATCGAAAGGGCGAGAGTTCGATACCTGTACTTACAGAAAAACTTGATGTAGTCGTCGGTCCACTCAACGGCGTCTGTGTAAACAAAGTATTAGGAAAAGGGGGGGTTACGATGCATGAAGTCCGTTCGGCTTCACTTACAGATGCCACCGTCGGATGAGCCCCAAGGGTCAGCAGAGGTAGCAGTGGTAGTGCAGCCCTGGTTTAGGTATTGACCAGGAGCCCACTGGTCACAATCGGCCGTGTCGACCTTGGAAGTCTGGCCAGTCTCGGTGATGATGCACTGACCCTGCTCGGAAGAGTGGTACGTGTGAGCAGCGGGTTTGTTTGCAGCCTACAAACTATATTAGCAAAGCTCATGGGAGACATGTGTCGGATACCCATACCGCGTTGTTCCAGCCCTCGAACCAGTCAAGCTCACCCTTCTTAGGCCACGGGGCGCCGTAAGACCAGCTTCAGTTGTGTCAGCCTCTAGTTGTCTGACAGATGCATCTCATAGGAAGACTTACAAAGCGGGCCAAGCGCCGCAGACAGGCTTGGGCAGGTGGGAGAAGCGGGCGACCATGAGAGACTTGTTGTAGATGGCCTTGCTCTCAAGTCTCACACTGGAACGACCAACACCGGGGAACTCGGTGATGTTGTGGGCGTCGGGGCCAGGTAGACCTCACCGCCAGCGTTGCTGATGAGGCCTAGCTTCTGAGCATCGGCACGGGTCCTGTAGTTGATGTAGCCTGAAGTGAGGTCAACATCGTTGTAGTCCCCGGTGCCGTATCTGCTCTCGAAGAAGTCAAACTTGTCAAAAAAGTTGGTCGAGTCGTACGTGTCGTCAAGGACAAACTGCTTCGCGGCAGCATCGCCGGCCAGGGCCAGGGCGGCTGTACCAAGGGCAAGGAGTGAAGGGGCCATTATGGCTGTATTAGAATTATTGAACGAGAGACTTGGTGTTAAGTCGGACTGGGGATAAAGAATGACTTGACGTGAGATACGTCGTTGGACGAGCGAGACGGCTCTGGGGGCTGCTGGACGGCACGGTCGTTGGCTGATGTGTGCTGCGTAAGGAAGGAAGAATATCTCTCATATGAGGTGGACATCGTGCTGCTTATGATGGCCACGCTCTCCCATCATGAGTGCTCATGCATCTTGCCCACGCCCCTGACAGGTTAGCCACTTGCAAGCCCAGAGGCACAGCGGTATTGCGGCGAGAAAAGCCTCGATGGGCTAAGCGAGTTCGTGATTTTTAGAAACAACCTCCTTAGGGCCCGTCGAACATACTCTTCGGTAGGTATGGCCGGGCTGGACTGGCCTCGCAGTCTGTGTCCCGGAAGAGAATGGACGGCTGCGTAGGCAGAAAGGCCTGACGATGCCAGCTGCGCATGCAAGACTCCAATGAAGGCGGCCGGGGCCAAGCATCACGAGGTCCGGGCGAGCAGTCCTTGGGAGCTCCCTGTCTATGCCACCGGATCAGTTGCGGGAAAGGGGCTCGGGAAATTGCAAAAAGGGCGACGATTGACAATGATTGGGGGATCGCGCGATGGCTGCCAGAAGGCGTTGAACGATGTGGCACTTTTCGGCTTGCATCAGTCAACGGACTAACTCGAAGAGGATGTTAGCTCGCGACTATCTTTACCTGGTACCGGCCACAAGAAGCCGACAGCGGCTGGACTTGATGGTTTTACGGCGACAACTTGAAGCCGCCGCCTCTCTTTTCGGCTTCATGACCCAATGGATGGTGGGAATGCAGGTTGGCGTGATGTCTAATGCAGGTACACGATAACGGCAGGAAGCAAGGGTCCCCAGGTTTACCCTCTGAACTGTGCCACGGAAAAGCACTTTCTCAGGCGGCACAGCGCGTTGGTGCCCGGGTCATGAGCCGTCTTCCCACTCTCTTCAGGAGAATTCTGACTTGAATCGACTCGTTTTGTTATTCGCGGCCCATCGCGTCAAGGTCCGTGTGAGAAGGCGGCATGTTTCTGCTCCACGCCTTGCATCAGACTTCAGGCGATGGTGATCACAGTGGGCTTGACGGGCCGCTATTCTGGGACAAAGCTGAACCTGACAAGTCGTCGGAGCGCAATGACGAACTTCGCTTGGCAGGGTCTCAGCGCTCGACGACAGGAGGTTAGGGAAGGAAAACTTATGGATATGGAGGGGAAGTCTGCTGCGCTGTTCCACAGCAAACTCGGAGATGTCGGTCTACCTCGAGCTATGCCCTTTTCGTGGCGCTGGGCTGCAAGGCCGGCGACGATAGCCGAAAGCTCTCATCGTGCCGGGGTCTGTTAAATAGCCTGGACGTCGTCATGCGGCACGGAGCAGGCAGGTATGCGGGAAAGGGATCTTTTGCGAGCCTTCGAGGCGGGGCTCTGTACAGTCACAAAATTTAGTCTCTTTGAGCAAACAACGCGCCAATGGGACAATCATTCCTGGCTTCGTCATTCCGTGTCATGTGTCGCGAGAAACCATCCGTGTGGGATCTCGGCGCTGGCGCATCAAGGATTTTCTTGACTAGAACCAGCTGAGAGATGTGATGCCGCGAATTAGACGCTTGAACCAATGAGGCCAAGTGGGAGGACAATGGATGAGTAGTATCGAACCAGTATCCACGCCAGATACTATTCAGACCAGTTTGATTAGAAGTAGGCTATCCAAGCCGTGCCAAAGACACCGAAGGCGCTCAGCTGTGACTGTGGGAGATGGTTTCAAGAAAGAATACCAAGGGTGCTTCATGGACTTGCCGACACAAGTGTGGCTTTGCATTGTTTCTGCCGAGAACAACGAACGGCGCAGCAGCGGTCGCTAAAACTAGACCGGTCCGTGACCATCTGTCCCGGGGCGCTTCTATTTCCGACTCGACCTGTACAGAATCTTCTCACTTTGTCGATTCCACCTCGGTTCTGGCCAAAGGAGCAACTATATGGGGGATGATCTACCGAGAAGAGTTCTGGGTTCCGATGGCCAGTGTGGCAAATTTGCGGCGGCCATACTAGCCTTCTTCGCTAGTCCTTTAACCCCTCGGCCTGATACCAAGTTAGCCTCTGGTCTTCAACAGGCTGTGGTCATCGCAATGATAGGCTTTCTTCCATAAATTTCAGACAAAGTTGAGAAGATATGGTAACGCGGTGTTTGTCGGCACTGCACCACAGGATCCAGGACAAGCCCTTCACCTCGAGGCACTTCGCTGGCCCCGCGTGCGTCATCATTTGGAGGTCAAGTTGTTGATACGAGCGAGAAAGGCGACTTACAGTTAAATAGTGTGGTGTAAATGGGTATCTTGTTTGGTTGGTTGGCGAGACGATCCATTGCAGGATCATGTCTCGGGCCTGAACTTCCCGCGCTTCTCCTTCATCGCGTCGACCTTCTTTCGATCCTCGTCAAACCTCTTCATCAACGCAGCCTGCTCCGCCTTGCGGCGCTCGCGCAACTGGAAGCGGTAGAAGTCCGTCGTCTCCGACTTCTTCTTCTCCGCCTTGTCCACCATCTTCTGTCGAGCCTCCTCGGCCTCGGTCTTGTTTGCCGGCGCGACGCGTCCGCCACGGACGACAGTGACGAATCCGTCCTCGTCCGGCTCGTTGCGTAATCTCTTCGCCATCTCTGCAGCTTCTTTCTCTTTGCGGTTGAAGACGTTGAAGAACGCGTGTACGGACTTCTGCGTGGCCGCCTTGTCGCAGCGGGCCAGCTGTATATGTGCAGAGATCCATTGCGAGCCGAGCTCGGGCAGGTCGTCGGAAACGCCCTCTCCCCAGATGGGAAACTTTTTCGATTTATTCGCCTTCTTAACGGCCTTCATCACGAGCTCGACACTCTTTTCGTCGGCCAAGAGAACGATAGCGCTGCTGCCACTTTTCCGCAGCCTCCTTGTCCAAATCTCCGGCAGTCGAGCGGCCTCTTCCTCCCTAGCTCTCTCTTCTGCTTCTTGCTCGTCGCGCTTGCGCTTCTTGCCGAAACCCGTCACCTTCACGGCTTGGGCCGGGTCGATGGCCGTAGCGGTTTTTCGCTCATCTTCGAAGGCAATGCTCTCGAATCGGCCGGGCCCAACGAGGGCAGCGAAGACTTGGCGGAAGTGCGCTTCAGTACTGTCGACGGGGACGTTCTTGAGGAAAAGACTCCGTTCGTCGATTTCGGTCGGAATCTTGGGCGTATTCCGTCGCACGCGAATCTCGTGGAGGGCCTCGATGGGACAAGAGGGGAGAGCTGGCAGCTTCACTGGGAGAACAACGAAGCCATCTCCTTGGGACTCGGCGGGTGACATGGTGGTGGAATGTGGCTTGGCACCGAGAATGTGCTTGTCGTCCTCAAGAATGATCCGTGAGAGCTGCCAAAAATCTCGTCGGACCAAAACCAGAGAAAAATAAAAGAGGGTCTGCGTTTCTTATCAGCGTGCCATTCCATTGGCTGTTGTGGTAATCGATGGCCTGTGCTTGCCGCTATGTGTCTTATCTTCGGTGAACACTAACCACACCGAGCGGGATGCAGCATCTCGTTTCCCCTTCATCTGCAGTTGACGACGACATCACAGAGTACCGACCTGAAGGTTTCATTTAGCGTTAACGTAACATATTGTGTAATCTATTAGTTAACCACGACGTGTCAAGATACATTTAAACCCAAAGGCCACCACTCCCCGCCGTAACCGTCCATGTAGCTCAACTCAGTTCAAAAAAAAAAAAGAAGAGAAGAGGGATGAGGTTAAGTTGAGATTATATGTCAGGATCAAATGGCAGAGGCTTAGTTCTCTGAAGTTGTTGAGGTTTCAAAGCAATCAAATCTCAATGGCGATCCTGCCAATGCCACGGCTCACACAACTCAGCATCGCTCCAACCTTATCCTCGGCTGTCAACGCCGTGCCCCTGTGTTCGACCTGGCCAGTCTTCAGTCCAACCTTGCATGTCCCGCAGTTGCCGACTTCACAACTACTTTCCACATCTCCTCCAACCTCTCGCTTGAGCACTTCCAACAGTGTCTCCTCCTCTCCCACCTTTAATACCTTGCCTCCACGGTTCACGACCTCCGCCTCGAACGGGTCTCCCGATGTATCTGCGGAAAATGCTTCATAGTGCACATCGCTCTCATCGAGACCACACTCCTCTGCCGCTTTTCTCGCAACCTCGGTCATTCGTGCAGGCCCGCAGACGTAGACATGGCTGTTCCACTTGAGTGTCCGTATGATCTGGCCAATGTCCATCCTTTCACCTTTGGACCCGTCGTACAGCCGCACACTGCGGCCGAGGGCTTCCAAGCGCGAACGGAAAGGTACCTCGTCGGCTGAGCGCACAGCATAGTGCATCTCAAAGTTGTAGTGAACCTCGTGGTAGCCCTCGGCGAGGGCCAGGAAGGCGGTGATGCCGATGCCGCCGACTATGAAAACGTGGTTGCTTGAAGCACTGGCGACCTGCACGTCGGTTGTGATACGCCCTACCTGGAGAACGTCGCCGACAGCCATGGATTCGTGAAGATAGCGAGAGCCCCCCCGACTGCTGTCCTCGAGGGCAATACCAAGCTCGAACTTGTCGCGATCTCCAGAGACGATAGAATAAGACCGCACAAGGCCATTGGGAAGTTTGAGCTTTGCATGAGCGCCAGGCTGCAGACCATCTGCGTTGTCCTTAGGGATGACGGCTTCGAGAACAAACGATGCGATTCGCGGGGTTTGTTTTGTCTTCTCGATGATTTTGAAGTTGCGCCACTGATCCCCCTTTTCCCTCTTGTCCTGGGCCTTGGCCTTGGCTACTCGTCGCTGGAAGGCACCGCGGCTTTCCTTGCCCAGCTCCTCGATCGCTGCTAATTCTTCATTCATGGCCAAGTCATTCTGGTTTCTGTGCAGGTACTCCTGGATCCTCTCAATGGTCCACTTTGGCCATTTTCGCTCAACCAGCCTGATCTCATCGCCAGTTTCAACGACACCTTCCTTGAGGACTCGATAGTACCAGCCAGTCCTGCTGGATTTGAACGTTGCCGGCGCGAAGTTCTTCAGTTGAAAACGGTGATTTAGCTTGTAGCATGGCTGGCGCGGCAGGCTGACTTGAAGTACGACCTCATTGCCGACAGCGATGACGTCGCCGATGCAAACGTTCCGCTCATTCATGTGCCTGGTGACAAAGTTCTCACCAAATGCGCCCGGCTTGAAGCGATCTGCCGCCGCCGGATATTCTTTCCTCCAGTCGGAGTAGTGCGACGAGCAATCTGGAGCAACACTTCTCAGCACTGCATCTTGACGGTAAAGCACCGCAGGGGAAGCAGGCGAGCTACTCACAACCGTGAACTGCCTTGTCGGGCCCCCCATGAAAGGTCGGATCATGCTCGTCCGCCTCAAGCCCCTGCCACGACACACGAATTGGCCCCTCTCTCAAGCTCTTGTCGATTCCTGACTCGACTTCTAGCCCTGGCATCTTCTTCATCGTGCTCGTTCGGACCTCCAAGAGAGTGTCACTGTTGAACGGCGACCAGAGGTCAACCTCTGGTTCAGAGCCCATGGTCGGTTTTTGAATCAAGGAGAGGGAAGGACCTTGTGCAAAACTTGTGTTTGAGAGGAAAGTAGGGGATAGATGCAGAGGGAAATGGTAAGCGGGATGGATTATCTCACCCGACTAGGTCTGATTCGGCTTTGGAACAGTTGACGTTGCCGATGACCGTGCATATTGCTGAATGCACAGTGTGTCCATTTGTTCAGCATCTCGGGTTCAGCCAAAGCCATCAGTCGTTGAAGGCTTCGCAGGGAGCATCAAGCTCCCATATGGAATTACGGTGTTACGCGTGGTGATCTACTCCGGCGGATGACGTTTCGGGGTTTAATGTACTATGACTTGTTCTTCACATCCCACACAGTCTCCTCTCGCCGCCGGATGTAGAATGGGTGTGTTGGTATAAAAACTGCAGGTGCATGGGTCCACAAGGATGGAGTTTATGAGGAACCAAAAGTATATATAACCACTTTGAACACATATCTTGGCCGAAACTTTCTCATCATCAGGTCTTGTCCAGGTCTCCGCCACCGTGAGCTCAGTGGTTGCCGCGGTTTCTCGGCAACTGCCACAAGTAGATCCGCTAAGTGCCATTAGGAGCGCCGCCATCGAGACGCAATTTTTACGAAGAAGCACCGACACAAGTATTCCGAAACACGAAACACAGCTTCTAAGCAACAACAAAAGCAACGCCTCTAACTTGCACACTGGTCGGGTAAGCACTAAGGTAGGCCGAAAGCCCGGGTACGCCGGTCAGATTACCGACGTGTAGACCCCCTGCATCGGTGACAGGGGCTTCAGGGAAGGTTACACTCGGCGGTAGCAAAGTCGAGGTATAATGTTGGATTTCAACCGCAGCTGGATGTAAGGCTATCGGTCCCATGGATCGGCACTGCACTGGCCGCAGTTTCTCTGGCAGGGCATCATCATGGTAGATATTACGCCTGCGAAGTACCCCGGACGGCATCCGAGATAAAAGAAGAACACTTGGAGCGTACCTTGTGAATATTTGGAGTGCTTGAAGCCTTGGCGCTCGAAGTTTCTCGTCAAGCATAATTTCAATGTTCTTGTCTCATCAGTGATGACGAAAAAGTGTTAGAAACTAGGCTGGTACTAGGGCTGCTGTTCGTATTTTCTTAGAGATTAGCTGTGAAGGCCAAGCTCTATGATCCGCTCCCCCATGCCAGACCACCCGTGATCATTCTTGGCTCCCGCTGGGTTCGCCAAAAATAACTTTGATTACAAGCATGTCCGCTTCTAGACCTGAGAGCTGTTGCGATGTCGACGTCGTATGTGTCAGTTGCCAGTTTATCGTCGCGTCACGAACCCGTGGCAGTGGTCACAGGAGTCCAAATCATGAATCGAGATAATGAATGTTTGTCTCTTAAAAGGGTTCCATGACGTCTTATGTCGATGGCTTGCAAAATGCCGAGCCAAAGTAGCACAGAACCCAGTCGGGGTTCAGCACGGGCTTCATGCCACCAAACTTCTCTTTGCTCCCTGGCTCCTCAATGTTCTGCACTTTCTGGCTTCAAAGTCTAGCTGTACGAGTCAAGCTAAGGAAACTCTGGTAGAGAGCCACACCGCCTTATCGATTCATGTTTCCTGTCAGATTCAGCTGGAGGCATCACTTGATGTCTTGTGCGAGCCACTAGTTTCTGAGATGTGTTCAGCGAATGAGGCGGTGCCACATAACTTTCTCATGGGGTGCCGAGCAGGTATTTCATTGTTGAGCAAGTGTACCCTACTGTTCGGCTGGCCGGAGAGTGATCGTATTGACCGTGGGCGAGGCAGAGCCGCATCGTGGGGACGGGTCAGTCCTCAATGATGACCCGAGATGATACTAGTCGCTAGCCTCCGGGTGGCAGATAATCATGAACCCGGAGAATGAGATGCTCCACCGTCCTCTTTGAGCCTCACAGGCCGATTGAGGCCCCCCCCCCGAAGGCGGACGTGTGCCGCATGCCAACTATAGCGGGCGCATAATGTAATCTCAGGGACCTGACGTATGCTGTGGTTGTACTGCCGAGGAAGCAGCACTCTCTTGCATGAAACATCTGAAGCCTCGCGGGCATAGGTAAGACAGAATGGTCGTCGGAGACATATCTGGGCAGCAGAGCGACACAGGCCTGGAACAAGCGGCACCATCGTAAGCGGGCTTTGGGTGCTGATGTGATCGGTACGAGCGATGGAGCTGGATCTGTTTTTATTTTTATTTTTATTTTTTAAAAAAGTGGCAACGTCTTCGTTTGCAAGCGGTTGCTGAGGTTCTCGCCCGAGGTGGCGGTGACAACAGCGCTAACAGCGAATGCTCATTACAAGGAATACGATTTCACCTGCGCAGGACTTGGTGGGGTTGCGGCTCAATTAGGATACGAGACTGCGGCGGGAACAGATTGCGTTGAAACGAAGGTGGCCGAAAACTACCCGGCGCTGCGATAATGTTTTGAGGCTCAAAAAATGGAGCTTGGTTGGCCGAGAATCCAAATAATGGTACAGAGTGCAGGCTGGGACGATGCGCATGTTGTGTCACAGTAGTCCGCGGGTACTTATCCCAGTTGGCCCTAGAGTCCAAGCCTGTTACCTCATTGCCCGGGTTGTTTGTGTGCCTTCTGAACGAACTTAGGGAGGGTGAGGCTGGACGCTTACTTCATGGTGTACCTGCGCAGATTCTCAAGCATCCATCCTAATTTCCTCTCGAGTCAACACACCGGGGGTGGGCAGACAGGCGGTGACGGGTTCAGCAGTCCAAGGTGCACCCCAAGCCAACCCGCATGTTATGGCCGATAACTACAGTGTATCGAAACAATCATGCCCGAGCCTGACGGTTTGTATTATGCACTTCGGTTTTGGATTTACCCCCATGTCTCTCGCGCCAGCATTTCTGGCTTTAAGGGTTATATTAGACTTGATTTCCTTCATTGTTCAACATATCCCGTGCTCATCGTGGACGAATGCAAGGAGAATGAGGCTTTGCTCTGGAACTTTGGTTTATAGTTCCATCTCTTGTGCCGAACTTACACTCGAGTCTACGTTCTGCTCGGTTGCCTTACCACCTGATTCTACCCCTGCACCTGAGACCCCCCCCCCATCCTCTAGAGCATCAACCTCGCTTTATGTCACTTTGAAACCGGTCTTCTACACAATACTTAATTCCATTGATGTTGAGAGACGGGATCGAGGCGGCCGTCGACTTTGCGAGAATGCAACGGTTGCCTATAGAGATCATGACGTACATTGCAAAATCCTTGGATTTACACGATATTTTCAACCTCAGCCTGGTCTGTTCCCAATTTAGCTATCTTATTACCAACGAGGATATCTGCCGGGTCGCACTTGAGGTGAGAGCCAATTCGTCTGTTAGGCTATTTCAAGTGTCGTGCTGACTGGCTTGCTTAGATCCAAGTCTCATACTCAGCTGAACTCCGAAATGCTCGCTCCTCCAAGCAGTACGCCCGCTGCTTGCGCCGACTGGTCAAAATCCGAGACGCTATTGTCACTGCCGCGCCATACTCTACAGCCATCGTTGCCCACGCCGAGGATTTCATCTATTGCAATGGCATGCTTTGCTATACGGATGGCCACCAGTCCCTCCGCCTCCTTAACCTACATGAGTCTGCCGACTCGGAGATCGTCATCGATACCCGCACACTACTGCAGTCCGTCCCTGAAGCAGATTTAGGTAATAGCAAATACAAGTTTCGGCCACTACACTTTGCATGTGGGATTGTGTGCTGTCTCTACAGTCCACCAAAGACTGAGGGACGAAGTCGGCTTATTGTAATAGATCTGCGACAGAAGAGGCTCCTGGCTGCCCATCGTCTTGAGTCAACTTCCAAGTTGTTTGTACGCAACAACAGAGAGTATCTCTACTACGGTACCCACTCCCTGACCGGAGATGATGGCTTCAAAAGATGGGTTCTGAAGCGATTTGATGTCTCCAAGGAACAATGGGCCCCTGGCCAGCTGGACCTTGAGGATGTCGTCGGGTCGGACGTCGGTTCTACTGTTTGTTTCGAAATCATTGATGATTACTTTTATGGGCTTTCGAGTCTGAATAGCTTCGAGGTCTACGATGCTGACTCGGTATCATACTATTACGGGTTTCGTTTGCCAGTTGGTAGCTCTCAGGCTGGAGACATGCAGCTGACATCAAAAGATGCCATGTGGCGGCGGCAACACGAAGAAGGGCCAATCGACGACAGATGGAGTACTTTACAGCTTGAAAAAGACCCTGTCACTGGGAAGGTTATGGTATCTGAATCTCGAAGGGAATGGCTTGTCGACGAGAGTTCAAGCACGAGGACATCATATCGAACGGAAATCAGGTTTTCCGATAGACGCATCAACTTCAATAACGACTCCGAGTCTGAAAGTGACACCGATGATGACGAGGGTTCATCCAGTTCTCCGTGCTCGACTGGCGCGACGGCTCAGGCCAAAGGGCAGCGTGAGCCGTCACAGTTTCACAGAGGCGATGATGGCTCAACAACGCCAGCTATTACTCTTAGCCAATGCTTTATACGTTCATATAACCATTCCTGCGAAACATTCATCGACTTGGTCAATGACCCTGTTGCCTCAGAGTCGATGACGCGGAGACTGCAGCTACGTTCTATATCTCGCTTCAACCATGCTGGGAATACCCGACTCCAACAAGAATCCCATACTGGCAGCTCTAAGCAAGGTGTTCCCCAACCTTACACGCCAAACAAGATATCATGGTGGCCGCCGGGGATCGATGGAAGTCAGAGCAACATGCATCTGGAAGACCTTAACTATATTCTCAACCCGAGGGGTCACAACATCTATGACCCGATTTCTGGGGTGATGGATGACTGCTCATTGCTTTATGCCATCGGGCCACGGTCATCCCAAAGCAGACGACCTGTGGTCTTCCTTTCGTTCGACCCTGCCATTAGGCTTTCAACGCTCAACTACTGGCCTGGTGGCCCAACAACGCCACCTTCTACCCGACCGAAGACAAAGGGTAACGACGCGAAAGACCACTGTCCGTATCTCACACCGCAGTCGTTGCCCGCCTCGGCCTCTAGCTCGAGGAACTCCTCCTTCAGTGAGGGGTCTTTTCCCGGCCCAGCGCAACCGCTCGCTGGTCTACAGTCAGATTCCTGCAAGCTAGAGGTCCCAACTTGGATGAGGAGAAGCCCAGCCGTGTACTTGCAGAGCGATTGCACTCTCGGGAAACCTGTCGGCTTCAACTTCGCATATTGCCGGGGTCATTCGGCCTCGCGCTGATATTGACGCTGAGAGCCGGTCGATGGCTGCATTTTCCGACGTACATTAAAGGTTCTAGACGTGTCGCCTGCATATACGCCGGGTGGAATCTCACTTCGGCCTTCTCGAACAAGGCTCTCGAGACGAAGATCCACAGGGCGTAAAGTACCGCGCCGAGGTCTCCTCTCTTCGACTGTTTGAAGGACATGGGTAGATGAGTGGGCTCTTCCTCCATTGCTGCAGCAGGAGTTCAGGAGCGGCACCTAGTCCCGTTGTCTGCTTATGGGCCAGTGGCAGGGGGGATACCAGTTGCCTTGTTTTTGCTGAACTCCTTGTCCATCCCCGCCCACGGCCGCTGTGAGGGAGTGGTCCGCACATGGAGGGGGGGATGTTCGCCTTGCCTTAGCTTCACGAGCTACTCAACTCACCCCCTGTTGGGTGAAGGAATTGCGCCTTAAGCGAGGGGACAGGGTCACAAGACCAATCTATCATCTACCATTGTTACTTATGCGTGTGTCATCGTTGTCACTCGAAACACGGGAGACTAGCCGCACGTGGCGTGTACAACCAGAGCTGATCTCCCGCTCGGCATAATCACAATGGGAGTAGCCAGCGTCGTCGCCGGGGGGCCTGCGGTTGCGCCCTTTCCATGGCTGTGTCCACCCGAGCGGATGATACAGCCTGCCTACATACCCTGCGGATGTAATTGTAAGTTGCACTTCTTGGCGGCCGATCAAGAGAGCTTTCCCTCAGCAGCCCGCTATCCGCGGCCGTCGGATGGGAAGCCAGTGTCGTCAAATATGCACTTTTCCAGGGCAGGACGTCCGGGGATAGTAAAAACTGCATGTTGGCAAAGTGAAGCTTGCGTGCAGCAACACCAAAGCCCGAATAGGTGATATACGTCAGGGGGCCAGGCCACGATGAGGAGGGCTGCCTCTTGCATATGGCGTCCCCTCATCCTACCTCACTTACGCATTATGCCAATTTAGATCATTGTCTGAGTAAGATAAACAAACGTACCCTTCCATGAGCCTCTCGGTCCAAGCGGAACTCCCTATCTGACGTGGTATTGCACATGGTCCCATATGCAGGCTTTGACTGTCCATTCAAAAAACGAAAGAGTCTCATGTTCATGCTTCGTTTTCTCGGCATGACAAGCCCCAGATAAACGCACCACCGCCGGGGAAGGGCATCCGAAAAGCCAAAAAGCCAACGTCGAGCGAATAATGTTAAGGATCTCATACGCGAAATCACATGCTCTTGCAGATAAGTCCCTCGCACAAGGGCACTCGCAAAAGACCGATGCTTGCAGAACGAAAGAGTTTGTTCATTTGGCAACAGCGAGGTGTAAAAAGAAGTAGGTATGGATCAAAAGGCCCCTTTACTATGCCCACTGCCACTGCTTTACACCGAAAGCCTCACGAGAACTGAGGCGACGGCTTCGTGTCACGTGAAACACAACGAAACCGAATTCTCTCCCCATACTTCCTCTTTCTTTCCCTGCATCCCAGTTATCCTTCTCCCTTCCTTTCGTTTCTCTCCCAGTTGTTTTCCGACTCGAAATGACGGGCAATCCCTTCTGCGTACGCCGAAGACCCCAAATGCAAGTGTTTTGCGCTTTCTCCTTCGATGTCCTAACGCTCGTTCATTAACGTGCCTCTGCGGCACAGTGTATTCGGGTGAAGATCAAAGACGTCGGTTATGATTGGCGAGCACAAAGCTCATTAGTCGCTCAATTCAACTTCACGTAGTTTCCTGTGCAAACGTCTGATCAGTATTTGTTCTCGACAATGCCACATGAGCGACAAATGGGTATTTACCTGGGAACTGGCCAGACTTTCCGTTGATTTTACCCGTCCACCACTCATTCTCGTTCTTTGTGCGGCTGATGATCTCAATGACATCTCCGGCTCTGAAGCTCAAGTCGCCTTCTGCTTGCGCGGCGTAGTCGTACAGAGCAGTGACGGTCTCTGCAGCAGGTGCTCCGCTGAGTCGGCTAGGCTTGGGCTTGGGTGGAGGAGGCTTCGATTTTGCTGCAGCGATGGCGGCGAGTCCACCACCAGAAAGTCCGTTCGTTGCCGGAGGAGAGTATGGAGGTGGCGGATTGACGTCGGAGGTTTCTCCTTGACGAGTATAACCACCGAACTTAGAAGGCGGCGCCGCTGTCGTTGCTACGGAGGTCGACGAGGAGGAAGGCCCGGCGGTAAGCAAGTGCTGAGGCTTACTTTCGATCGCGGGGCGGCCATACTTCGGTGGGCGCTTTTGGCCAGTCGTCTTGAACTTTACGATGGATAGCGCCTCGGCCTGCTCCTGGATATCACCTCGCTTCTTGTGGAACGCCTCCAGCACGTCTAGCGTCAAGTCGAAGTAGCCAATATCGCAATGCTGCATCTTCTCGTGCAGTGTGTAGAAGATGTTGAGCTGCATGTAGTAGAAGGACTGGAAGAGAGGCTGAATGAACTGCTGCTCGAGGGCAAAGAGGCGTGGCAGTTCCTCCTTGAGGAGGTCGTTGAAGTAGTTGAACTCCTGCGTCGCCTGCTCGACGTCGTTCTCCGCTTTCCACAAAGCTTTTTCATCCTTGGCGCTCCGTTCCTTCTTGTCTTGCAGCTTCTTGAGGGTTTGTCGGTGTCGGTCGTAGTCGAGCTTTTTGTGTTCGCGCTTCGCTGCGGTCTTGCGAATGACCTTGACAACATCGAGCAATTCGTTGGCTGGCCGAATAACCCTACTTTCGATCATCTCCAGCTCCGGCGCAAGAGTCTCTTGCAGGTCCTTGACGACGGCCTCGTACTCTTCGCAGGCGCGAATACCCTCGGGGTTACCGCGGACCTCCAAACTGTCGGGATCCGACATGCGACCGGATATGGGTTTGTAAATCTCGGTCATGGCTTTGCTGAATTCGATCTGATGGCTGAGCATGCCGTTGATGGCTTCGAAGTACTTCTTGGACTCATCGTGTAATCGCTTCGTCTCGGTTTCAAGCTCCTGAAACCTGCGCTCGGAATCGATGTAGACAGCATCCTTTGTGTGTTCGCCAATGTTGAAGCGGGACTTGAATTGCTGGGGCGCCTGTTCGCGACGGTAACCAGAACATCAACAGTCAGCAATCATTTGTTTTGTCGTCAAGTTCCGGCGCGGAAGAGACGGGAAGACCCCTCATTTAGCGGAAACACGTACCCGAATGACGCTTTTCTGGAAGCCCCGGAAGCTCATGGCGGGGTGAAATTATGGTGGTGATGTAGCGAATTAGGTGTTGAAAA
>JAIMZG010000129.1:0-64605 GCA_020466075.1 Colletotrichum coccodes | reverse complement strand
GGGGAAGGCTTGTCATTGTCGTAGTAATGGCAGGCTTCTGCGAGAGAACAATGCTCTTGGCGACGTCCAAGTCGCCCGACAGTAGACGCCAGTAGACGTAGGCTCTGTCTCTGATATCCGGGTTATCGTTGTCTGTTGTGGCCTGTTGAAGCACCTTCTGGACCAAGCTTTGAGTGTTGCTGGGCTTCTTGAGGAAGAGCTTGACAACTGCAGTAAGAATTTGAAGTTGTGTCTATTTCATGTTAGCCAGCCTCTTGAACGTGTCGGAAAAACATGACAAACCTGTGTGAACTCTTCCATGAAACCCTCCACGAAACTAGCCAGAATATCGTCCGCGTTGTTAATCTTCTCGGCGTACTCTCCCACGATCCAGATCAGCGATCCTCTGGCGGTCGGCTCGTCTAGCTCATCGATATACTTGCAAAGCGTCGGGATGACACCCTCATAACCGGGGTACTTCCGGAGGATATCTTTAATCACCACAACAACCTCCTGGACAACGTAGTTGACCTTGGTAGCAATCAGATCCAGCAGCGCGTTCACACACTTTTGGCTTGCGCTCTCGATCTTGATCGCAACCTGGCCAATCGCCTTGACCGCGCGCTTGACGAAGTCCATGTCGACTTCGAGAGCATACTCTTTCAGTTCAGCAAGGAGCTGGTCGAAGTTCTTCTCGTTGGCTATCCGAACCATAATCTCAAGCTTTTGGAGCTTGACATAAGGAGGGTCGTTGTATTTGCAGAAGAACACGCGTAGCTCCTTGCTAAGAATGTCGGGCTTGGCTTGGAGTAGAAGGTCGATGTTGCGGAGCGCAACGTATTGGACTTCAGGGGCGGAAGCCACAAGAGTGACAAGAGGCGGTGCCATCTTCTTTAAGTAGGATCGCACCAACTCGGGGCTGACTGCCTTCATATGGATGAAAACAACCTTGACGGCGGCCAAGACTACACTGGGGTTGACGTGCTGGAACTGCGGCGCAACTCTCTCGCAGATGTGTTCAGATTCCTTGGCGTCTGCTGCCGGATAGTCGGCCAGCGTGGTTAAGATAGTGACGCGTCCCCATTCTGTACACTCGTTTAGGGCCATCAAGAGCTTCTTCAGCGTCGCTGGGGTCACCACGAGCGCTCTTGTCTCTGGTGCGGTTTCGGCAATCTCCGACAACGCCTGAACCGAGTTCGCAACCACCATAGGATTCGGGTCACCAATCAGCTCTTGCAGTGATTCCAGAAAGCCGTTCTCTATGCACATCGTGGGGTTGAGATCGAAGAGCTTCGCGACACAGATGGCGGCTGTCTTGCGAACATATGGCGATTCGTCTCGTAGTGTCTTCCGCAACGGTTCTTCCATGTAATCCACCATCTTGTCGACTCTGATGCAGCCCATCGTTCGAATCGCGAGCGCACGTATGAGGGGGTTCGGGTCCTCAGAGTCTTGCACAAATGTGTTGACAGCTAGAATGCAAAGGTCCGGATGCGACTTCGCGTAGTTCCTGGATTGCGGTCAGAGGCTGCCGTGGCGACCATCCTGATGGTCTGGGTTTGTCCTGCGAGTGCAGACTCACATCAGGTATAAATAAACCAGCTTCTTTTGGTCCAGGTCTGCTGTCGCAATGTTCTTCAGAACGTCGGGGAACAAAGCCGACACGTCTTTGCCCAACGTCATCGCCATGATCGTCTTCTGAATAGACTCCTTGCGCTCGTACGCATACTGGGAGACAAGTCCTGCCCGAAGCTCAAAAGTCTCTCCTTTCCTCGGGACAGCAAAGGCCCCACGAATCCGATTGACCGCCATGATGGTTGGTGTTCCTGGGGTAGACAGGCCTTTGACTACTCAGGGTATAGGTTGATGACAGAAGGAGCGATCTGGTGGATGAGGGAGACAGCCAGCCCGGTCAGGACCTGGACAAGCTCATCCAAGAAGTCGTGGAATCGGCAGCGGTCCGCTTGCTTTTGTTCGTTCTTGGTGGGATGCAGTAGATGCACCACGTAGCTATTCGCCAAGAGGATGAGGTGGTCGAAGAAGTACCTGTCAGTGGAATGCACCCCTAACCTTAATCCCAGCCTGGCCAGCCTGGCAGTGCTGGGCGCTGAGGCACTCGATCCGCTAAGTGAATTGACCTCACTCCTGACAGCCCCATCCTTATTCGCATGCATGTAACGAGTCTTCGGGCATACCGGGACCTTGCATGATGAGAGGTATTACGGCACCTAGCTACTCTACCATCAACATTACCCATTGCAACATTGCTCATTTTCCCGTCACACTCGATTATTATAATTCGTACCGGTTAACGGACTCGAGCACTGTGGTTTGAAGCTCAAAGCCACTGCGGTTTCCAATACATCGCTTTTATCCCTCAAAGATTCCAGATCTATCCTTACCTTGAAAGCAGGTAGACACCCAGGATCGCCATGGTAAGCCATCACCATATGAACTCGATGAGCACACATTGATCAAGGTCCTTTCAAGGCCACATTACCAAACTTGCGTCGCTTGTTCATTGAGGCAAGAACAGATGATGAAGAGAGAGAAGTGTCCAGGAAAGCAGTGAGTTGGTCTTAAAATACCATGTGCCGAACCCGACTGATTCGGTGTTATAGTTTTACAACGCAGTGCTATTCATGAGCTCCGTAGCGGTCTTCAGCTTAGTAGCTCAGAGAATGAACGCGGTTAAATGATGAAGCTCGAACATAAAGCAGCTCAATCAACGCAACCCGGCGCCGAGAGGCCTGGCGCTGTCGAAGCCACTATGTAGCATCCATCAGCTCGCGTCCACCAGCTCGCGAGAAGATACATTAGGGCCTTGAGGTATCGGCTCCTCGCTATCAGAACTTTATTCATGACAGATCAACCGAGGACCAATTGAGTGGTTGTTGCGGACTCAGTCGAGTGGTATTCGATACTGCCGGACAGAGAAACAGGGCTCCCACTATACTCTATCTTCCTCTCTTGTTACTCGAATGGTCACTGGAACACTTACTGGAATCCTTCTCTATTTGTTATGACCAGTCAGTTACTGCGAACCAGCTGTTCCGATGACGAGACACGTACATGTGCCCAGTGGCAAGGGACCGGGGAAGGCCAGTGAACCAGCAGCGTTGGAACTGATTGAGACTTGGGGGTAGCTGACATTCTTACTTCTTATTTTACTGTACACGACTTTTCCTTTCGTGGCAAAATAGGACCTGGACGGATCCTAGAGCTAGTATAGAGAAATACGTATGTAACGAAGAAGCAGAGACTAGCAATCAGTCCTCAACCTCATTCTTCCAAAAGAGTTGGTCCTTGGAACCGTAGTCTTGAAAGTGAGCGGGTGTTATGACTAGGAGAGTCGACAGAACGTACTCGATATTTTCAATCTTGTTGGATCACGTACCTATTGTCACGGCAGATAACGAGTATGACTCTTTGGGCACACTTACACAGCCTAGTTCCTACTGGTTCTATTTATCGTTTTTTTTTTCCTTTTTTCGAGTTGGCCTCGAACTCCAAACGGTCTTCGTGAAAACCTAACCGTATACGGTACGACGAACCTCATTCAAGGCATTTTTTCTGCGAGGCTGTACTGGTATTAGGAGTGGCTCACAGCAAGTGTGGATTTGAAAAGAAACACCACACAACTCACGAGACCTCGTGGAAAGAGTGCCTTCGACAGAATTCCACAAATTTCAGCCAAGAGGGCACTGGAATCCCTTGATTTCCCTCTCGTAACTCATTACAAAGATCCCAATGTCGTTCCTCAAATTGTAACGCGTTCTCCACATCGTCAGGCTGTTTTAGGTATAGAAACAGTCGACTACCTCCCAACTCAGACGTTTGTTATAAACCTCTCAGTCCTCGCGGATATGTTCTCGAAGCCCTCCAAATCCGCACTAATGGCTCGTCAAGTCCATACACAGGATCAGTCGGCGGAATAGGCACAGAAGCAACCTCCTCAACAAGCCTGTTTTCCTCCCCCAGATCCTTCTATCCAAGCTCATGTTTGAGATCCGGTGACCCTTGCAGGTAAACGCCAACATACCAGTACTCGGCCTCTAATTTCCTCGACCCTGCCGCTCCCCCAGCTTCCGAAATAGACGCATGTCCAACGACGGTTGGGTTGATGGTGATACCTTCGGCTTGTACCAGGCATCTCATGCTGCCGCCCGTGATATCTGAGACGCCTTCGCCAAATGTTAGCATTGAGCTGCCTTGAAATACGCCTTCCAGAGTTACTTTAGCGCCCTTGACGTAATCTAAGAAGAGTGTGACTTCCCCTAGCACTTGTGTATATTTGAGTGGAAGTGCTTCAAATTTATCGTACCCCCATATGCCCTGCGAAATGAGGCGCATCAGTCAACAATGCAGCCAGAAAGAGATGGGATCAAGTGGGTGGCTGGTTCTCGCCTTTTCTCCCAGACGTGCCGTTGGAGCTTCTTCAACATACTCTCTTCATCCAGCGAAGCCAGAATACCGCGATACATGACAACGGCGAGATCGGTGCCTCGGACAACGAGCAGTAGACTTTAATACGTATCCCTTGGGTATAATGTGGTACTTATGCGACGACGTTCGTCTCGTCCACTCTTACGGCAAGGGATACGGTAGATTGCTCTGGGGTCACGGAGCACAAGTATATGAATGAAACCTAGGCTCCCGCCTTAGACATTGATCCATTTGTTGCAATGGGTCTGCATTGTATGTTACATTCTCATCCCATCATCGATGTAGCCAGGAGTCTCATCCCAGATCATTCCCCTTATCGCGGAATCTTTGTCTCCCTTCATATTGCCAATCATTCAACAGAATGACACACTGATGAACCAGGGCGACTGGGGTTACCTCCGAACGTCACCGGAAATAGAGACCGGCTCTACGGGCCCATCTATTAAGGATTTCTTCGACCATCCAATAATCATTTTGATATCTTAACTCTATGAAGATAACATCGAAAACCCGCCAATGGTGTCTGTATCCGTTGGCTGAGCATCACACTTCGTCATTCTCTTCACCTTGGCCGTTTGTTGTCGGCGACTTCGCCTCCTGCTTCCTCCACAACCCAGCAAGAAACTCGTTCGTGCTCGCCTCGTCCATGCTCTTATCCTCCCGCTTCTTCAGAAACCGCGGGAACCGTAGACTCAGCCCACGATCCTCGCTTACCAAGCCAATCGAGGCCGTGTACGTCGGGCTTAGTGTAATGTCTGCAAATGCCATCTCCCATACCTCCTGCGGTTCGAACCACACGTCAGGCTCCGGGCCCGAGTACTCGACGAACGCCGGCTTTTGTGTCCGCGTGTTTTTCCTCTCACCACCACTCAACTCGCCGTCGTCGTAGAACTCCCTGTTCGCTTTATAGAATGCGTCGGTGAACCCGGACATGCACTTGCACACAACCTCGAGGGAGCCGGTATCTTCATTACGGACGGCCATCAGGATGGGCGACCACCACTTGGCTTTTCGGCCTGATCCGTGCCATGCAGCTACTGGAATCATGTCTAGGGTGTCAAAGCTTGCGTTGTAGTCCTTCTTGACCTTTAACCACGAGTCTAGACGTTTGTCGGGTTCGTATGTGGCAAGCAGCGGCTTCCGTCGACCCCTTTTCTTCGGACCAACATCATCTTTGGCGCTCTTCCCCTTTGATTTCGATTTTGAAGGTGTTCTGGGTTCTTCGGCGACCTCTCCATCAGCGTCTCCTGTCCCGTCGCCTTGGTATGGGACGTCCGTTAAGTTGTCCAGAATCTTGACCATGATGCCTTCGCACTTGATGTCAATCGCTGCCTTAAAAAACTCCAATACGGCGTCGGAGTCTTGTGACGTTGCATCCAAGCTCTTGACCCAGGTGAACTGGTTAGGAACCTCAATGAACATAGACCGCAGAAGCTCCCTTCGTTCTCGAAATGACCGATCCAACAGAGGCTGACCGTTAAGGAACATGAGGTCAAAGGCGAACATGCACACGTTGACTTGAACACTTCCGATCGCAACATCCTTCCGCGCCCGGTTGCTCAGTGTCTGGAAATTCTTGAGCTCTCCAGACTGGCTGTCCACCGCGACCACCTCACCTTCCATGATGAAGCTGGCAACGCCTTCGGCCCGGATCTTGGGCATCAGTACGACCAGATCAGGATATTTATCCGTCATGAGTTCCAGGTGCCGTGAGAATATTGTGACTTTACCCTTCTCATCGCAATGTATCTGCGCCCGCTGGCCGTCGTATTTGAACTCGCAGGCAAAATCTCTCCCTTGAAGCTTCGTGAGCATCTCCGAGAGATCCCTTGTAATGCTGCCCAGCATGGGCCGTAAAGGTATGTGGAGAGTTAATCCGCAACGAAGTAGCAGCTCATCGCAGACGCCGATTTCTAACAAGACAGGTACGAGATCGTTGTAGTTGGGACGCCGTGCAAAGCAGGCTTTGACGATTTCTTCCGGTCTACTCCAGACTTCTGCCAACTCTTCCTTTTTCAGTTCCTGGAGATCTTTGGTTGACCGCAAGGGAAAATCAGCTCCCGGTGGCCTCGAAAGCAAAAAAGCCCGTGAGAGGGCAATCAGCATGGTTGTTTTGACAGCACCAATACGAAGCTGTTTTTATGTTAGACAATCGTCAAGGGCTCGCGAAGGGGAGTCAATACTTACATGTTGGCAGAGCGTCCGCACAATGTACCTGCTCTCTTCACCACCCCGGGCATCTTGGAGAAGTCGGTCTACAATTCTCTGCTTGGCTTCACCACTGCCTTGACCTTGGCTGTTGGCGATTTTGACCAATGACTGATATACAGCTTTGATCGTCAGCGGCTTCGGCTTCCTTAAGGTGAAACTCTGCTTCTTCTTTGCCTCAAACGCAACGTCCCCTGCATCACCGTACTTGTCGTAGATTGTCTTCAAAGCCCGGCTATCCAACCCACATACTTGCTTGAGCGCTTTGGAGATTGCAGAACCTCCGAGGCCAAGTTCCAAAGAGATGTAAGGTGGTGAGATAGCATTAGTCGCAAGCCACACAGCTGGTAGCAGACTTTCGGGGTCAGCCTCAATCAAGACTCTGATGCAGTTGACAAGTGTATCCACGATTTTGATCCGGCTGGGCGTGGCATTTACCAAGATGAAGCATCGGGTCAGGAATGCATAGGATGCGTGGCCACCCTCGGCAGCCCATTGTACCTTGAGCCGAGGGACAAACTCTGCTGGATCGAAAATTAAAGGGCTCTGATCGAGGGGAATTACTGTCGAAATCGTATCTTCAACGTGGGCCACAGATGACAATAGCAAGGTGTTCTTCTTCGGCACCTCCGGGAGCATGGCCGATGTTGTTGGAGGTTCGGGGGCGGGCCGAGCTTCGCTGGACTGTACCTCATTGCTTTGTTGCAACTGCGGACTTTGATTCTTTGCAGGCTCAGGGCATGGTGTTGAGTTCGCCCTTTCGTTCTGCACCTCCGCGTCCCACTCCGCTTGTAGTTTGCGTGCAAGCTCCTCATCCGTCAACTCAGGCTGCTGATCGCCCGATCTCATGTCGTTTGGTACAGCCTCCGGTGTCAATTTTGGAGTGGCTTTCGGTGTTGATGCGCCATTCTGCTTCTGCTTGGAAAAGAAATATTCCAGTCCTCTTGACGGCACTACAGATGAGGCCGTGTCGTTGAGCTTCCTTTTCTTATTAGGACTGGGCATGGCGACGGCGTATCAAGAAAGAATTATATCCGGATAAAGCAACATTCCGAATTGATTGTAAACGAGTGAATTTGGTGACTGGGCGAAAACAAAGCAGTCCAGCAGCGGTCTCACTTCATGTTGTTCGATGTTGGCACCTTCACTCCCGGATTCACTCACTGAGATAGGCCACCCCTATAAGCCGCCTCTATCAATGACGCCGCTCCCAAGCCCGTGCACAATCCCAATCTCACCTATGGCTTAGTCAGGCAGGAACCCAGTCCGGCCACACCTTTGTCCTTTTCCGGCGCTAAACCTCATTTGACGACCCAAGCGACTTCCACACAACATCGAACTTCGAACTTTTGGAAATCTTTCGCCAGGGCGGCCCAAGCCCCACCAGGCGGCACCGATTTCTTCCACGTCCTCACCCCCTCCACGACACCTCTCCTAACCCGCCGAATCTTGAGACCACCACTCCTCCCACACACCCCCCCTTTCTCTCCGCCGAATAAAACAGCAACCATGTTGAACGGCGAAGATCCGCCCGAGCGGCCCGACTACATTGTCAACATCATCAATGGCCTTGAGCGGTACAACCCCGAGGCCGTGGGCAGCCTCGAGTCCTACCTCCAGGAGCAGTGCGAGCAGAAGTACTGCGACTGCAATGCGAACCGGACACTTCTGAAGCTGTGAGTCGCCCCTGCTCGATACATCCAGCCACTGCGCGTCCTTCTATACATGTCCAGTGGCCTGGCACACGTTCTTGTGGTCCTGTGCTGGTTATATGATGATCATGTAAACGTTTCCTATTACCTGACATGCACTGGTTGTTCCGTCATGAACGTCTCAGTCGCAACTGAAGTCAGCTTATGGTGTTGCCTGAACGAAACCGGAAATACTTTTCGAATATCAAACCAGTATGCGATGGTCATCGAGCTGAATCGCTGACTCATTGCGCCTTCGCGCTCCTCTTCCCATAGATACCAGCTCAACCCAGACCGCATGAAGGACGAGGTCGTCACCAACATCCTCGTCAAGGCCATGACCCAGTTCCCTTCGCCGCAGTTCAGCCTCGCCCTGCATCTGATCAATCCCTCCACCATCGCCCAGGGTGAGCTCCACGAGGCTGTTACCAAGCTGCGCACCCTCAACATCCAGCTCGAGGCTCTGAGTACGCCCGGTTCTGGAACACCATTGATGGCGACGACCTCTGCGCCGACCTCATCGCCGACATCTCTGGCTTTGAGGACCTCATCCGCAGCAACATCGCCAACCTCGTCGCTCAGGCATTCCGCGAAGTCAGCCTGTCTCAACTCGAGTCGTGGTTCGGCCTCGACTCCGACGCTGCCGTCAAATTTATCACCGAGGTCGCCGGCTGGACCGTCGGTGACAATGGTGTCGTCACCATTCCCAAGAACACCGAGAACGAGGCCAAGAAGTCGGAGATCAGGGAGGATGTCAACGTTGACATGTTCTCGCGGGTTATCCGGAGATCATGGGAGGAGACTGTTTAAAGGACGGAAAACAGATCAGTTCAATACAGTCTGCTGCTGGGTTTAGGGTGAGAGGAAGAGAAACAGGAAAGGGGGAGCAAGGGCGAGATATCCCCTTGGCCGCTAATAGCTCCGTAAATGGAGTTAAGGCTGGAAGAAAGCATGGCGGCAAAATTACCGGCGTTCACTGTGACTTTGGAATTAGGGACCATAGAGTATATCCCTGAATATGAGACATGCCACAAAACTTGAGACGTCTGTCGTACGGTAGTTTCATCATTGTCATATGCCTAACATCGTTTGAAACTTTTGCTTGCTTTTCTGTTCTTATTTGCTGGGAAACAACACACTCGTCACTTTGAGAGCTCTTCCCACTGAACACCGCACCACTCCTCAAGATAACCACCCTCACCGACGTCGACTCCTCTCTGCTGACAATCCGCCTCGCAGACGCCCACGATAATCGTACCCCAATCCATACCCTCGAGTGAGAGCTCCTCGGCCTCGAGCTCCGTGATGGCATGCGGCGTCATCTGCACCTCAAACACCCGCCCGGCGCCGCAGTTGCCGCACCTCGGCATCCGACCTCCGCCGCCGAGCGCCTTGCCCACGGCGTCGGCCTTGGAGTACAGCAGTGGCACGCCGGCAAACTCGTAACGGATGGCCTGCTCCGGGTTCTGCGCCATGCGGTCCGCGAACTTTTGGAACACGGCATCCATGGAGGACTCGAAAACGTCCTTGGTGTCGCCGCCGCCACCTGCAGCGCCGCCGTCGTTATCGACTTCCATCCGCGCGTCTGCGGCACCGGCATGGGTTCCGGGTCCAACGTCTCGAACTCGGCGTCCGCGAGGTAGGAGACCGGGTACGGCTTGGGAAGGGCGTCGATCGCGGGCCAGGGCTCCGGCGGCGGCGGCGGGCCAGAGGGCGTCTGCGGGTTGTTGAGGTTGAGAGTCTCGGCAAAGGTCTTGGGGAGGGACGAAGCCGGGTCTTCCTCTACCTCTACCTCTTTTTGCTCGGGCTGCTTGGGTTCGGATGTGGGCTTGGAGAAGGGGTTCGACGACGATGAGGGGGCAGCCGTGCTGAATGGGCTGCTCAAGGAGGACCCCGTGCTAAAGGGGTTTGCGTTGCTGGCAAACGGGTTCGTGGCGCCTGAGCCCCCGCCGCCTCCGAACAGCGCGCTGCCGAGTGCCGGGGCGTCATTTTTCTTAGGCTCCTCTTCGACCGTCTTCTTCTGAGGCTTCGTTTCGGCCTTCCTCACTCCAGTTGTGGGCGCGTCCTTGGAGATCCTGACGCCTCTCACGGCACGGATACTCCCCTGCTTGCGACGGCAGGTCGGTCTGCGGCATGCGAAGACGTAGAGGCGGCGCTCGTGGCCAGGGAACCTTTCGGGCAGCTCGCCGTTGAGTTGCAGAAGCTGAACCATGATGTCGTTACATACTTTGCAGCGTGCGAGGGCAGCCGAGGCGGGTTGTTCGGGCTTCAGCCATTCCTACAGGACGAAGGCGTCTCAGTCAGTCACTCATTTCGCGCATGCTTGCACCCCGTTTGTCGTTTGGCGGGGCTGGGAAGCCTGTTGCACAAGACTTACAGGTTCGCCGCCGAGCCGACTGATGGTGTCTTCATCGGCATCTTTAGTGGCGTAGCCGAGCAACACCTTGGTCTCGGTGAGCTCCTGTTCGGAGGAATCGCTGTCATAGTCTGCCATGGTTTCGAGAGTTCGGCGTACTTTGCTGTGCGACCACCGGGTTGGGCTGGGTACGTGGGGTCAAGATTTTTTGGCTTGCTCAAAATATTTCGATGCGGGCTTATCTTATCGCTTGTTCGTCGCCCTTCCCTCAGGCGAGGGGTAGCAAAATAACTCCATGTCTCATTACTGGACTGCCCAAGTAGCATGTCAATTTTGGGAATCCATAGCAAATCAAATGGCCTCCATGATTGAATATCATTCCATTGCTCAGCTTTGACAGGTCCAAGAGCAACGCCTTTTGTCTACCGTGCCAATACTTTTTACATGGGAATCCATCGAACTCATTACTCCTCCGGACCATCCATACCAGGGCCTGGGCCTCCTGCTCTGCCCATCTGTCTCGCCTTCAGAAGTTCATCGCAAAGCAGCAGGTTGGATGCGATGCTTGAACTGGAGGCGATGCAGTTTCTAAGCACTCTGAAGGAGTCGAAGATACCCTCAAGCTCGGGGTCCATCGGCTCACCCGTCGCCAGATCCAGGCCGACAACGTTGCCATCCGCGTGCTCGTCCTGCAAGGCAGCAACTGTGATGTGTTAGTCGAATTATCACGACAAAGAAGTTGGGACACTCACGGGCATCCTGGATGTCGAGACCAGCGTTGGCAGCCAGGGTCTTGGGGATAATCAGCAGAGCGTCGGCAAAAGCCTCGACACCCCACTTGGCCTTGCCCTTCACTGTCTTGGAGAAGGCATCGCTCTTGAGGTGCGCGGCACAGGCGACTTGGAAGGAACCGGCGCCGGGGACAACGCTTCCGTCAACAATCATATTGTAAACACTGCGCAGACCGTCGCGAACGGCGTCGGTGACCTGAGTGATAGTATGCGCGTTGGGGCCCTTGATCAAAAGGGTGACGGACTTGGGGTCCTTGACCTCCTCGATGAAGGTGTACTTCTCCTCGCCCAGGGTCTGCTCGTACACCAAGCCAGCCCATCCCAGGGCGTCGGGCGTCAGGTCGTCGACACTGTTCTGTGCAATACCACCGCAGATGAGCTGCAGTCTCTCCATGTTTCTTCTCTTGGCACGACGCAGAGCGAGAATGCCGTTCTTCGCCAGGACGTCGAGGGACAGAGGGTCAATACCCTTTTGGTTTACGATGACGAAGTTCTGTTGGGGTCGTTTCCGCAAACTTCCTTCTTCAGCTCAACGATCTTCTTCAGCTTGGCGTCGACGAATCTGCGCTCGCTCTCGACCAGCTTGTCCCTCTGCTCCGCGCTGGAGTAGAAGAAACCAGAGTTGATCTCAGACTTCTCATACTCCAAGCTCACATTCATCGTTAAAATGTAGGCGTTCTCGACCCGCTTGGGCATATCGGGGTGGCGGGCGCCGTGGTCGAGGGCAAGGCCCTTGATCAGCTGCGTGTCGGAGGCGGTGCGGTGCTGCATCTTCATGATCTCAACCATGTGCAGGTCGGGCTTGGCTGGGGCCTGGTAGATCGCAAGCACGGCATCAACGATATCGGGCGTGAGCTTGCTCGCGAGGCTAGAGTTAAGCTTCGTGGACAGCGACGTGCGGGCGACGGACAGAAGCAGCTCGCGATCGACCTCCTTGGCCAGCTTGAAGTTGTCGAGGAACTATAACCTATCAGCACCAACTCCACCTATCGTTTCGCACCAGTCGTACCTTCAGCGCCTCGTTCTTGGCAATCTCGAAACCATCGGTGATAATTCTGGGGTGCAGGCCTTCCGAGATGTAACGGTCTGCCTGCTTGAGGAGCTCTCCGATCAATAGAACAGCCGACGTCGTACCATCTCCGCAGATATCGTCTTGTGCGGTCGCAGCTCGGGCAATCATGACGGCGGTGGGGTTTTGTATTTGCATCTCGCGCAGGAGGACGTTTCCGTCTTTTGTCAGCTTGATCTAAATCGGCGCGCGTTAGCAGTCTTCCTGGGGGAAGAGGGGCAGTCTGTCGCACTTGACCGGAGCCGTCAACAAGCCTGTAGTTGTTAGCAGAGTGCCTTGCAGACAGATGTGATCTTGTACGTACATCTTGATGGTGCCCAGAGGGCCGAGGTTTGACTTGAGGACATCCTGGAGGCCTTCACCAGCGCTGATGTTGACCTTCAGGGCTTCACCCCGCCGCTACTTGGAGTTTTAGTATTATAAACAATGTCGGCGGAAAAAGGGGGGTGCGCACCCTCGATTCAGCCTTGGGGTTGAGCAGTTGGGCCGCAGACATGTTGGCTAGAGGTCGTCGAGAGGTTCGTGAGGGGGTATCGGTCGGTAAGGTTATTGGATTAGCGACCAGGCGTGGAGTGTTCTCGAGGTTGACCTGGCCCAGGGAGCTTCAGATGCGGGACTGTGGTGGTGACTTTTTTCTGCCTCGAGGTGGCAGGCGGTCAGGCACTGGTAGAAGGTGCTGGCTCGCCAGGTGCCTGCCTGCCTGCGCTATTGATTCTGATGCTCGGTTCGTGGGAAAGTCGTTTTAATGCATAAACTACTGAATCAGTAGTATTCTATAAAAGGAGCTGCGAATGTCAGCGGCTACGATCCGTGCGTCATTAGCGCCCGAAGGCGATTGCATGCTGAGAACGGGAGCCAGGGACCTGGGGACTTGGTGACCCCCTAAAGGACCACCGCCAGAATGAAACCTTCGCCTGGAAAAGGAACCGCTGCTTTACGTCGAAATGATACCAGTGACAATTGCCTCTTGAATTCAGATGGCCTTTGTAATCCGACTTGCGTGATTGCTTGTATCTCATCTATTCGCAAGTTCCCAAGTGACAAACTCATACAGTCAAATCACTTCGAATGCTCTTTGGTTTTGATTTTCCTATAATGTAGAGTACACTCCCTTTCCTCATCCGAGTAGTATACCAGGTACACCACCCACCCCCTGTGACAACGAATCAAGAATAAAGCGGCGATTTATTTACTTTGAGTTCTGTTCATTTGGGGACTCCCCGGAGACATCTCAATTACGAATCCATTTCATGCTCTCCTTCCATCCATTCCATCTCTTACAAGCGTGTCTCGAGCAGCATCATCTCGCATCTCTTTTTCCTCGGTCCTTTGCTTCACCCATTGCCCTTTGAACTACGTTAGTCACCCAAGCACATCGACTCAACACGGTCAGCGTAAACGACAATGATGTGGGGGTCCAAGCTGTCAGCTGTGTTGTCTGCGCTCAGCTTGACACACTCAGCTCCTGCGACCGAGCTTGAGCAGGTCGCCACCGAGAGCAACTTCAAACAAGTTGCCATCATTGGTATGTTAACACCGTGTGAGCTCGAGTCCGACGATCCTGAGTCTCTCGCCGATAACGTCCAGCTTGCATGTGCCTGTACTACGCACTAATATGGCATCCAGGGGCTGGCGCTGGCGGCTCTTCTGCAGCATACTACCTTCAGAAGTTCGCCGAGGCAGAAGGTCTCCCCGTGAATATCACTGTGTTCGAAAAGACCGACCGCATTGGCGGCCGAACTTTGACCGTAGAAGCTTACGATAACCCGCTCGAACCAGTTGAGTTGGGTGCCTCCATCTTCATTGAGGCCAATCATATCCTCTATAACGCCAGTCTCAATTTTGGCCTGCCCCTGAAGGAACCCGAGTCTGGCAGCGATGGGTTTTTGGGCATTTGGGACGGTGAGAGATTCGTCTTCACTCAGGACGACAGCTCCTGGGACTGGTGGAACCTAGCCAAACTCTTCTGGAAGTATGGCACAGCTCCTTACAAAGCGCAAAAGCTCGTGCAGTCGACCGTCGCGACCTTTTTGCAGCTCTACGAGAAGCCTCACTTCCCTTTTCGATCTCTCACCCAGAGAGTCTTCGAGCTGGATCTCTTGAAGGCAACCTCGGTCACAGGAGAACAATTTCTTGCTAATAATGAGGTGCGCAGACCTCATCAGTTCCACTCATCATTCACTAACATGTAGCAGATTGGCGAGCTTTTCGCCCATGATATCATTCAGGCAGCAACTCGAGTCAACTATGCGTCGAACTTGAAGTACATCCACGGCCTCGAGACCATGGTCTCTCTCGCGCCGAGGGCGCCAGGCAGGTCATTGGCGGCAACTGGCAGATCTTCGCAACTATGCTCCATAGAAGCAATGCCACAGTGCAGAGGAATACCTCGGTGACATCCATTGCGCTGAAGTCTGGCCCTTCAGGCTCCAAATACCTGCTCTCAACTAGGGGTACTCACTCTGAGACCGATACAGAGGCAGATCAGTACCCAGTCACCTTCGATAATGTGGTGATAGCCACTCCATGGCAATACGGCGATATCAGCGTCTCGGAGGACCTGTTCCAGCACAAAATCGACGAGATCCCTTACACCAAGCTTCATGTCACTCTCTTTGCCTCTCCGTTCCGTCTTAGCCCGGAATACTTCGGGCTGGAAGCCGGTTCCAAGGCCCCGGATACGGTCTTAACGACACTCGGTCCCCAGGACCGCCCCGAAGCTGGATCGGAAGGCGCTGGCAAAGCGGGTTTCTATTCCATCAGTACTTTGAGGACCGTCACAAACCCAGACACCCTCAAAGATGAGTTTCTTTACAAAATCTTCTCTCCTGAAAAGATCACGGCAGAGTTCTTATCAAAGCTACTGGGCGTCGACGTGCCAACCTCTATCCTCCCGGCACAGAATGCTGAGGGAAGCAGCCCGCGCACCGTTGAGCCCATTTCTTGGTACCATCCCCATGTCTTCGATTCCTACCCTATCGAATACCCACGGGTGACTTTTCAGGATCCCATTCTGAGAGATGGTCTCTATTACCTGTCAGGTATTGAGAGTTTCATCTCCTGCATGGAGACCAGTTCGTTGATGGGAATGAATATTGCCAGGCTGATCATTGATGACTTTTCTGACGGTAAAGAGAAGTTTGAGAAGGTTGAGACAGATGTCGCCCAGGAGGTGCTTGAGCAGACGAAGAAGGAAGCACCAGTTATCGATGAGCTGTAATACCTTATTCCTTCAAGCGTGTTAGCATGAATCTCTTGCACTGGTATCATCAAGTCTTCCGGGCCAACTAGTCTGTTTCTGTGGTTAGAATGGTCCATCAGTTCACAATGTCTTGTGTGGAACCAGTGGGTCGATGTGTTATATCAAACCATCATTTCAAAATATCAGTACTGTATACCAAGTCATTGCATGTTAGGTACGATGCAGAGTTAACTTACACAACCCGCCATTACGTTGCTGGGTTCCTCCGACAAGGCTTCCATTTCTTTTTCGTTTTATTATTCTGCGGTCACAGTATGAATTCAAGTATGATTCACAGTGCTGCACCTGCTGTCAACTATTTGAGGTAGCCTGCTTCACGGGATCTCTTGCAAATCACCAACCAGGGCGGACACAGGTTATCGGCTTTGCTGCTCTTACCCATCCCGATCCTCGCCCTCAGGCACTACTCCGATTACCCTCCGTTCAGCACTTCAACGGGACTGAAATGGATAACAGGGATAAAGATACCGATAATGATGACCAGAAAAGAGAATAGGACACACAACAGGAAGATTAACACCTGGGCTGTTCAACGATCTTTGTCAGCTGCGCGATCTATATGCCAACGAGACATAGATAGAGGATCACTGCAGGAAGGGGTTTCTGTGTACTAGTATCTCGGGTTTCATTTTGAACCCTGTAGTACAGATGAAGCCCCAGGAAACCCATATTATGAAGCCTGCTCCAGGTCTATCACGAACCCATTCTTTTTCAGGTTCATGCCGACATCCGCTGCCAGCGCCAAGTGCATGTAACAAGTTGACGCAAGCCAGCAGAGACAGGTTCTTGTACCTGCAACACCAGCAATCATAAAGGTTTTCTGTCAACAAGCGTTGCATTTTGCTGGTTGAGGCCTCCTGTTCAAAGTGTTTCTTTGGGGCGGACGATGTGGATGACGAAGGCGAAAAAGGGTCTTGGGTCTAGACCGGCCCCTGCCGGGTGCTCCACGTCATACCCCTGTGCTGTGGCTCAACTCCAGAGGGGAACTTTGTGTTGCCGTGGCAAAGAAAAAGGGAAAGAAAAGGGACGTGCACAGCCACAGACCATTTCACCCCTCCATCATTGAACCATCCAACCCAAAAGCTACCTTGCTTCTTATGACGCATTTTCTTCCGTGGTGCCTGATCACACTTTCATTTCTGGCCAAGGTCTGGGACTCTCCGTCTCTTTGTCATTTTCGTCACCCCAGTGGACGGGATTGCGTTGCAGATATTCATAAACAACCGCAATAGCTCTCCACCCACGATTATCCCTCTCCCCAACAAGCCCCAACTTCAAAATGTTTGTCCTCAGAAACGGTAAGTTTACCCCACCGTTCTCTTGTCACGAAGAACTTCTGCTTTTTGCTTTGTCACACGATCGACAGCCAGGCGCATGCGATTCGTTGTCTGGGCCTCCCTCGTCATCACCGCTTCGCAAGCAGCGCTTGACGACTTCCCTAACTTTTCGACTTTTCGCGCCATCCCTAACATACAAACACTGACGTGCTTTCCTTCCTAGTTGGCAAACTTATCTTTGGATCTAGCAACCAAGAATCCCTTATCGAACTTCCTCAAGGACAGCTGTACCTCGTCCGCCCTCTCTCGCCCAAAGGCTACTCCGAACTCATCTTTAAGGACGCCGCTGCACGAATCCGACGTACTGCACAGGACTTTCAGCACCAGCTCGTAGTACAGCGAGTTTACGAGGAAGGCGAGGCCGAACTCCTAGCCGAGGAGGAAGGCGAGGACGCCGAGATCGACGCGCTTGCCGCTGCCGAGAGAGACGAGAAGACGTTCCTCCTTGACGAGGCCCTTCACTTCCGCATCGAGATCCGGGAAGGCTCCGAGAAGGTTCTTGCCTGGAGAGACCTGAGCGGTGACACTGGTGACGTGTACGAGTTCGTCTGTGACAACGTTGTGTCCTCTGGCCAAGTTGCTCAATTCGAGCGCATCGCCAAGGAGTGCCAGTACGAGCGCAAGTACCGCAAGCCGCACACAACCGCCTCCGATTTCGATCTGAAGCAGTTTGAATTCCAGGACGAGCAGCCTATACCCCCCGCGAGTCCAATTCACAGCCCGACTCTTGTTCGGTCGATAGAATCAGCCGACGGCCTTTTCGTGCCACAAAGCCCGATCGGTACACCCACCAAGAAAGAACAGTCCCTTGTGCAGACCCCTGTCAAGACGCCTGCAAAGATGCCGGCCACGCCTGAGAAGGCCAGGGCGACCGGTCCCCCAAGTCTGCCGAGGCTCCTTCGGCTCTAAGCACGTATGCTGCTGAGAGTGCTGAGCTGCACTTCTTCGACTTTCCGTCCGATTCTTTCGTCCAGCAAGATAGCTCCGTCACCGCCACCGTCACGGAGGTTGGCAAATGGGAGTACTGGCTGCAGATCGAAAGCGAGGATCGTGCCTGGCTTGGTATTCCGATCGTCGCCGACATCAATCCTGTCTTCAACTTCGAGTTCCTTTCCTTCATCTTCAACCAGTTCTCTGCCGATGGATCAGCATACTCCTGGTTGCTGCGATTCAAGGACCAACCGACGCTAGAACGTTTCCAGGACGCCCTTCTCCGCGCTCTGTGGGAGCAGCTGAACGAGACCAAGTGGGAAAAGATCAAGGAGAGAGAGCAGGAGTATGTCACGGACGCCTTTAACGATTTGACTATGGAAGATACCCCGGAGGAACAAGAAGAGGAAGAGGAAGAAGAGGAGTATGAAGACGCCGAGGACGATGCGCAGCGCAGCGAACACTACGACAGCGACGAGGAGGAGGACGACGTCGATACCAGGGACGAGGATGGCAACGTTAACTCCCAACTCGCTGTTGGCTACAAACACGACCGATCCTTTGTCGTGCGTGGATCCAAGATTGGCGTCTTCAAGCACACACCCAACAACAACCTTGAGTTCTCCACCAACATCTCCAAGGTCGAGACCCCCAAAGGCACACTATTCAGCCCGAAGAAGGTCATGCTTCACAACGAGGATCGAAACATGATTCTGCAGAACGAGCAGGATCCCAATAAGCTCTACCGCATGGATCTTGAGTATGGCAAGGTAGTTGATGAGTGGAACGTTCATGAGGACATCCCTGTCCTCAACTTCGCACCCGAGAACAAGTTCGCTCAGATGACCCACGAGCCCACTTTCCTCGGTATCTCGAAGAACGCCCTATACCGTGTCGATCCCCGTCTGTCCGGCAACAAACTGGTGGACTCCCAGCTCAAGCAATACGTTTCGAAGAACGAATTCTCGGCCGTCGCCACCACTGAGAAGGGTTACATCGCTGTCGCTTCGAACAAGGGTGATGTCCGTCTCTTCGACCGCTTGGGCATCAACGCCAAGACCCACATTCCCGCCCTGGGCGAGGCAATCCTCGGTCTCGATGTATCTGCCGATGGTCGCTGGGTGCTCGCCACCTGCCGGACGTACATCCTGCTCATCGACGCGATGCAGAAGTCTGGCAAGAACGAGGGCAAGCTCGGTTTCGAGAAATCCTTCGCAGCCACCGACAAGCCTCAACCGCGCCGTCTGGCCCTCACACCTGAACACGTTGCCCAGTTCGCCCACGAGACCGGCAAGCCCGTGGCTTTCACGCCGGCCCGGTTCAACACCGGAGAGGGAGTGGAGGAAACAAGTATCATCACGGCCACCGGCCCGTACATTATTGAATGGAGTCTGAAGAAGGTCCTACGCGGCGCCAAGGCCGCCTACCGCATCAAGCGCTACGCTGAGGAGGTCAAGGCCGATGACTTCAAATTCGGAACGGACAAGAACGTCATCGTCGCCCTGCCTAATGAGGTCAACATGGTTGGCAAGCAGGGCCTCAAGCGCCCGACTCGTGAAAGTATCGCCGGTAACTTTGCGCAGCTTAGCATGGGTCGGAGGGACTCTGGACGTATTGGCACGCCCAAGAGCGGCCGTTATAAACTCGGCAAAGAGGACATTGTGGCGTCGCCTTACTGATGGGCACGGACTTTTCTTTGTGTGTAATGCTTGGTGTTTTGATGTCGGCACGTTTCTCATTGAGGGCGTTTACCAGGTTGCGAATGCGAATTACGCTGCGCAAGGGAGAAGGGGGCAGAATGGGGTGGACGGAATGGATTTACAGCACAGCACGTCACTTTTTCGTTGCTTCTTTTTGCTCTGCCACTGAAGGCTTTCGCTCTCGCTTCAGCTTCCAATTCACAGTGCTTTTCTTTCTGAGGGAGGTCCTCTTTTTTTTTCGATACCTTGAGAACCCTCAGCAACTACATGGATGCGGATGGGCTGGTTTGGTAGTCCTCAATTTGGCAATGCATAGCCAGCCTTTTCTTAGATGTGACGCGCATTTTTTCTTGATTGCCATGCGCTTGATTTTGTGATGTTGATCTTTCTGCAGTCTCCGTAGGATTCCTTAAAACGGTCCAAATCTGATAACCATGATCTTCCATACCGGATCCCAGCGGCTTGAGTTCGCGGATGGGTAGCGGGTGCCTTGGAGATGGGCTTGGGCTTATCGGTGTTTAGAGTGTCTGGGACGGCACATTTCACCAGTTGATCAGTTGTAGTCGTATGTATCGTCAAGTAGGTAGATGGTCTAATGCGAATCCAAACGAAACTCGAAATACAATGGATAGACGTCATGTACGACACAATTCCTCGTTGTGTGATCCGTCCCGTGATTTCTTCTTCCATCTGCCCAAAAATAACACCAGAAATCCCGTGAAACTCCGCCCCCGGCTCGGTACCGGAATGATTATGATTTCGCCTCGCTTTCTTTGTTTCCCTAACCCCCAAACAAAACACGCTTTGGCGCTTTGGCGGTGGGTTTATCTGCCGGCTGCGTGTCGTCGCTCCGAGGTGGGTATGTTTTCTTTCTTTTCTTCCAATCATCCTTTCATCAAAATGGCCGTCGGAGACAGCGGCTTCTGCAACGGAACGTAGAAAACAGAAGTGAAATGCAAGTCAGATATACAACGGGCCGCTATGCTTCTTGCTTCTCCTGCTTTGTCTCCTCTGCGCCGTCATTGCTACCCGAGATGTTTGATGCACCCTCAATAGCGCTGTGCAGCGCCTTGCTGACCTGTCCGACGACGTTCCCGCTGATATTCCTCAGTGTCTTGGACTGCATCGTCTCCTGAGACAGGCGGGTCATCTCGGCGACGAAGGACTGGCCCCACCATGAGGAGGTGTACTTGAAGACGTAGCGCTCGAGCTTTTTGTAGTTGGTCTCACGCTGCTCTGGGGACATGGTGACGGCATCGTGGATGGCGTTTGCCAGCTCCTCCGTGTTCCAGGGGTTGACAATGAGGGAGCCATTGAGGGACTGAGCGGCACCGGTGAACTCGGACAGAATCATGACTCCGTGGCGTTCGCGCTGGGTAGCGATGTACTCGTACGAGACCAGATTCATGCCGTCACGAGTGGAAGAAACGAGGCAGACGTCAGAGACAGCGTACAGTGCCGTGAGCTCGTCGAAAGATACACTCTGGTGCAGGAAGTGAATGGGCATGAACTCGATGGTACCAAACTTGCCGTTGATACGACCGACGAGTTCGTTGACGACGGCGCGCAGGTTCTGGTACTCCTCGACGTCCTGCCTTGAAGGCACGGCGACTTGAACCAGCACAATCTTGCCGATCCACTCGGGGTGTTCTGTCAGGAAAACTTCCAAGGCATGAAGCTTCTGCGGGACACCCTTGATGTAGTCAAGACGATCGACACCTACGATAAGCTTGACGCCGTTGAACTTGCGGCTCAGAGCCTCAATACGCTCCTGCACCTTGGGCTTCTTGAGTCCCTCGACAAACTTCTCGGGATCGATACCTATAGGAAACGCGCCGACAGTGACGAACTTGCCGTTGTAATCGACGCCGTTGGGAGTTGTGGGAGTTCCACTGGGGGGTGACGTCAGCATGAATCCGACAGAGGGGAGGCGCGTCATGACGGTCTTACAGAATGCGAGAGCAACTGCTCAGGAAGTGGCGAGCATAGTCGTAAGTGTGGAACCCGATCAGATCGCAGTCGAGAACGCCAGTGAGGAGGGCCTCTCGAACAGGAAGGATACGGTAGATTTCGGAGGAGGGGAAAGGAGTGTGCAAGAAGAAGCCAATCTTGACATTCTTCTTGGAGTCGCCAATTTCCTCGCGCAGCATCTCGGGCAGCAGCATCAGGTGGTAGTCATGAACCCAAATCAAGTCGCCGTCCTGCACATCCTGAACAACAGCCTTGGCAAACAGGCGGTTGACTTCACGGTAAGCGGCCCATGCGCTCTCGTCGAATGTGATTTCGCCGGGGTGGTAGTGGAAGAGTGGCCAGAGGATGGAGTCTGTCAAGAGTTAATTTGTGAGCGTGAGCGAGAGAGACGCGAGAGAGACGCGAGAAGAGAGTAAGGTTTGTTCGTACTAGAGAAGCCGTTGTAGTGCTTGTCGGCAAGCTCGTCATCAATGAAGACGGGGTGGGCATCGTACTCGTCCTTGAGGCGCTGCTTCATGCCGGCAATCTCGTTCTCGGGGACCTCAAGACCTGGCCAGCCGTACCACTGGAAACTGGTGGTTTTTGACAGACCACTGAGGCCAGTGACAAGACCGCCAGAGGACATGGAGAAGGAGTAGCTGCCATCCTCGGAACGCTTAATGGTGATGGGCAGTCGGTTGGAGAGGAGCAAGAGGCGTCCGGGCGCAGTCTCTTCGTCTACGAGCGCAGGCATCTTGGGCGATTTGCGCAGCGATATGGCGTGCGGAAAGAGGAGGGAGGTGTTCGGTGGAGGTGATGCGAAATATTTCGCGGAGGGTGCGTTTAAAGGGTGGGAATTGGGAAGTAGCAGCAGCTAAGCTTAGTGGTGGTGCTGTGGCGGGAGGTAAAAGTGTTAGCTGAGTCGGGCTGGGATGAGCTTGCGGGGGGAATGGAGGGGTAAATGTAAGGAAGTGGAAGATCAAGTACCTGAAGCTGAGGTAACGGCGACGCAATAGGTAGGAAGGTACGCAGGGGTGGTTGCTGCTAGTTCTTGTTGTTACAGAGAAATAGAGACGAAAGGGCGGTAGGGTGGAGCAAGCCTCTTCGTCAAAAGTCGTAAGAGCTGCTCCGAGATAGTTCAAGTGATATCGGAGTTGAATTGTTTTCCGTCAACGAAGGTATGTATAAGCAGGGTGGAGGTGAAGGTGGAGGCAGGCGATGGTATTTAGAGAGCCAAGCCGACGAGGACAAAACGCGCGGAGGGTGAGGCAAGATAGCAAGCAGTGCGGTGCAGCGCAAGCTTCCAATTCGATCAAGTGAAAGGAAGAGGGAGGAGGAGGGGAAAAGCGCAGTAGAAGCAGAGCAGCAGGATGAAAAGAGACGGAGGGCGCGGTGCTTCCTCATGGGCCGGGGTGGGAGGCAGAGGAGGGTGTAAAGAGGACGCAAGAAAACGCCAATCCGGCTCAGAGCAAGTTGCTTCCAATCCAATCCTATCCAGACCAAAGCGACCCGGCAGCTGCTGCACAGCAGTTAGGTGACAAACAGACAGACAGCCCGACCAAGTCGATGCGACGCTGGAGCTTGGGTTCCCCAGAAGTAGAGGTACTTGTGTCGGGTCCCGCTTTGGTAGGGCGCCGGAAGAAGAGTACCTACAGCTTGAGTATTTCATTCCCTCTTGAATGGTTGAATGGCAAGAATGACAGGTGAGGTGAGGCAAGTGGTTACCAGGAATGCCTCACAAGAAAAAGATTTTGTTGACTTGGGCGCTTGTGTCGCCGGTGCACTACGGTGCCATCTACGTAATTTGGCTACGGACCCATGTCATGTTATCGCGAGAAAAGCCCGGCCGGACCTGTCTGTCACTGTCCTTTCTGCCTTTTTACTCCTTGCCGCTTCTAGTTGTCTTCTATTGCTTCCGTGCCCTTCCGGTGTCTGCCTTCTGCAGCCCTTCTTTTTTGGTCCATTTGTCTTCACTCGTCTTGGCCGACGGTCTTGCCGGACAGTTAGACAGTCTGACCGAAGTGTTAGGTGAGCGATATTTTTTTGTAGGGCCGCTGAGCCGAATCTCCCTCAACTCTTTGCATCACACCAGGTGCAGCAAGACAGACACGGCGCAGATGGACACAAGATGTAAGTACCTGTACTTGAGGGACCCTGATGTCACTTGCCAGAGAGTGGAGAATCCGGCGCCGAGGAGTGGACAACTTCGTCGGCGCGACAAGCCAGAATGTTCACGATGCCTCTTGAATTTTTCCTTCCATCCCACCCAAGCAACCAAAGCATCCAGCGGCCGGCGACAGCCAAGCCCGGCTCGATGCCCCACCAGCCGACGCAAGGATGATGGCGCATCATCTGCAGACGTCTGCCCATCCTTGTAATGTGTGGCTGGTTTGCACTGAACGTCTCTGGCTCTGTATGGAGGCGGCGTAAGGGCCTCGTCGTTCCTGAGGGTTTCCAAGAGCGATGCGTTTTGCTGAGGTGTTACACATGGCTTCCCTTCCGGGCTTTTCTCTTTCCTCCTCTAGTAGGAGAGTGCCTTGCATGGATTTCCATTAAAGAAGTTGTCCACGCTCAGGCCGGCAGCAACCATGCATCTTCAAAACAAAACGGAGCCTCATGTCCGATATGTAAAAAGAAAAGAAAAAAAGAAAAAAAGCCCCGTTGAGCAACGCAACCGTGGCGTCATTCTTCAACTCAAAACCGTATTCAAAAGAAAGAGTAGACAGGCTAGGAAGCTCCCTTTCCGCCAGGGGACTCGAAAGGAACTTCAGCCCCAGCTGCGAGACGGTTTGTTGGCCTTCAACTCTTGCGACGACCAATAAGATGTCTCAGAGGTCATTAGAACAATCCAGCCCAATCATTCAGCCCACAAGTCCTTACAAGGTCCCGGGTTGGGCTACCGCAGGCTGACATCGACGGCCCCATAACTTCCCGGACCAAAACGTCCTTGACTCTTCGCAAAGTACGACTGCTCAGTTCCCGGCCCGAATTGGAGCGGCCCTGAAGTCATGCTGATTCCGATTAATCAAGACATTCCCGATTTCAACGAAGCATCATCGTGGAGAATGCATCCACGTTGACGGCGCGGTGTGCAGAATGCAGATAACTTTCTTCCATCTCTTACTATTGTCGACAGCAGAGCCCGTCACATCCACCGCCTAACGATCGATACGGCTTTGATGACTCTTAAAGCAGCTGCTTGACTTCTTCTACACCGTCGAGGGCCCTAGAGGCACATTCGGTATTGCACCTCGAGCAGGCCAACGTGGCCTGTGCTCCACCATCTTATGACACGCTTCGAGGTCGGCTCTATGGCGCCTTGAGCCTATCGTGAATTCATGGAAGAGGTTGAATGTTCACTGTTCCAGGCTTTTCCGAATGGCGGTTGTTGTTCCCAACCCGGGACATTCCACATTCGTCGACCCTCTCCCGGCGTTGTTCGTGCCTGAAGCTCGGACCAGGTCCGTCGTTGACGTCCAGTGACTGCGCCCCACTCCGGACAAGCCAGTCTCAGCTTCCCCCGGTTGCGCTTGGTTCTGCGCCCGCGTCGGGGTTGTTACCTGCACTCAAACATCGTCCCTCGACGCGTCTTCAACCGCGACAGAGTCCTCAAGCTCTCTTAGTTCCACGCCAATCTTATGCCCCCCTGGCAACTTCGATACCCTCACACGTTAGAATCACAACCGAAAGCAATTTCTCAATCAGAACCAGTCTATCCCTGCCAATCTGTGCAAGCATGGCCCCGTCGGACAAGAAGCTCGAGGCGGCACTTCTCGAGACGGTTCGTGATGTCTTCAAGACAGACATGGACAATCTCACCGTGAACTTTATCAGGAAACGCGTCGAATCAGACCTCAAACTAGACGATGGATTCTTCTCGTCAGGTAATTGGAAGGACAAGAGCAAAAAACTGGTCAAGGAGCTTGCTGTATGTATCCTTCCATCCCTGGCTGTCGCGCATCGCTTCTACTAGATGCCCCCAAACTGATGTCGATCTAGACCGCTCTCATGGAGGGCGATGCTGAACCCTATGCCGGGTCCGAACCTGCTGAAGGCGAAGAGGCTGCGAAGCCAAAGAAGACCGGCAAACGCCAGTCAACCGATACATCACCACCCGCGAAGCGTAGAAAGCGTGCATCTGCCGCCAAAGTGGAAGATCCCAAAGAAAGCGGCTCGGAAAGCGAGAAACCACAGGCCAAGGCTAAGCTAAAGAAGAAGGCAGCGCCGCGGAAGAAGAAGGACGATACTCCGGTGGTTGACTCTGATTCTGAACCGAGTCCTACCAAGCTAAAACCGTCCAAAGCTCGGAATGGGCGCGCGGGCAAGGTCGAAGACAGTGGCTCAGATGATTTGAGCTCGCCGCCAGACAGCGACGATGAGAAGGTCGAGAGCGACGAGGAGAATTCGCAAGACGTGAGGTCCAAGGCGCCTAAGGAAGAGGTCAAGGTCTCGGTTGAGACTCGTGGAGAGGAGTCGGTCGAGAAGCAACCCGAAGTCACCGGCGAGAATAAGAGCGGAGAGCAACCGGTCCTCGACGACACGAGCAGCGAGCTGTCCGACGTGATAGATGAGCCACCCAAACCAAAGCGCAAGAAGAAGGAAGCCGGAGCTGGCGGCAAGGCCCCCAAACAGAAAAAGGTCCCCGCCGCCCCAGAAAACCCTGATGATGCCGAGGTCAAAAAGCTGCAGTCCCAGCTAGTCAAATGTGGCATTCGCAAGATCTGGGGGTTCGAGCTGAAGCAATATGGAGACAACACCAAGGCCAAGATCAGGCATCTCAGAGACATGCTCAAGGACATCGGCATGGATGGCCGCTTCTCGGAGGCTAAAGCCAAAGAGATCAAGGAGCGCAGGGAGCTTGAAGCGGATCTGGAGGCCGTTCAGGAGATGAATGCCAACTGGGGCTCAGGAGGCCGGTCATCAAGGAGCAAGGCGCGTGGACAACCGGCCCCGAAGAAGACCGCGAAAAAGGCCATTTCTGAAGACGGGACCGTCAAGAAAAACGACGACGACGACGATGACGACGACAATGATGACGAGGAACAAGAGGCACATATCCCATCACGCGCAAGGGGCAAGGCACGAGCAGACCTGGCATTCCTCGGTGACGATGACGAGGAGTCAGACTGATATGATGGCCATTGGAGGGGTTTTGCAGCTCTATGCAGAGCATTATTTGGCTGATTGAACTTGTTGCAGGATGTGTTATGTACCATGGCGCAAAATATTTGGTTTAGGCGCCATCGCGGAATGTCGGTCGAGGTGACGGCCCAGGAGGTCGCCGATGATTGACAATAATGCACTAGTACTGGACTGCGGTGGGTTTTCCGCTAATACGGGACAAGTTGAGAACTAATCCATTCCCTTCTGACAGCAAATAGGTCCTGTTCTAGTTTCGTGCCCTCACTCCCAAGCGAACCTCTCAAATCGATGAGTGTCCATCCACCAGCCCCTCTGATGTCGGACCTGGACTTCTCCAAAAGCTGGAGACACGAAGCAGAGCTGCTCGTGCTTTAAACGCACCAGTCAGACAACAGCATGTCCGCTCAGGATGGGGGCCAAAGAGGGGGAGGCGCGTGGCTTCCTGGGCAAGCCAAGCTCCCACACTCCCCCATGTCTAGCATCTGAGCTCTGTGTCTCCAATTTACCCCGCCGCGGGCGAAATGGTGGTGCCCCCGCAGACAGACGTCCTCATTTCCCTCAGTGGTGTTTTTCCCCTCCATTCTCGTTCAACCCCCCCCCACACTGCGCCGGCCGTCAAGCGCAAATACAAGCATAATAGCCTGAATTGCTCGTTAAGTTGTGCGTCATCCAGTAACGGGAAAGCTGTTATACTCCATAATGAGACCATAAAGGGACATAATTCCCTCTCTTAGAACGCTCCGTGATTTTGGTCCCGCATCGCCGTCATAACCTTCCACCTCGAATTCGGGACTCCGTGATCCAACGCCTCAGTTCTCCCTTTCGAAAAGCCCATCCTCCGCCAAAAGACATCGCCGTATCCTCCCACAATGGCCGACGCCCCCTTCGAGTTCCTGCCCTTGGGCGCCATCCTCCAGTCCTTCAAGGTCAAGGGCGTCAACATTGTCCAGGGTTTCCCGACCCAGGAGCTCTACGAGAAGCACAACTCGCCCTACTTTGGCGTCACTGTCGGCCGCGTCGCGAACCGCCTCGAGTCGGCCCAGCTCAAGTCGCTCAACGGTGGGCAGACGTACAAGCTCGCCGCCAACGACGGCGACAACAACCTCCACGGCGGCCTCAAGCCCTGGAGCTCCCTTGTATGGGACGGCCCCAAGCCCGTGGGTGTGCGCGAAATCCCTGGGGTCGACGGTCTTGAGGGCGGCGAGAGCGTCGAGTTCTCCCTTACTAGCGAGGACGGCGACGAGGGCTTTCCCGGCACCGTCAAGGTCAAGGTTACCTACACGGCCGGCAAGCAAAACATCGACGGCAAGGAAGTATCCGTCCTGGGCATGGAGTACGAGGCGCAGCTCGTAGACGGCGCGGACGAGACGGCCATCAACATGACCAACCACTCCTACTTCAATCTCACGGGCGATGAGACCTTCGCCGGCACCGTCGCGACGCTAGCGACCAATGCGCACCTGCCGCGCGAGAACGGCATCCCCACGGGCGGGCCTGTGCCATTCCCCGGCATCGAAGGTGGTAAGCCGTTTGAGCTGGGCGTCGACGGCCCCGCCGTGGACGACTGCTTCGTGGTTAACGAGGAACCCGGGTCGGTGCCCATCGACACGCGTGGGGAGACGCTGAAGCTGCACGTGCACGCGCGGCACCCCAAGAACGGGATTAACCTCGAGGTGCTCAGCACGGAGCCCGCGTTCCAGTTCTACACCGGCGAGGGCATCGACGTGCCGGCCGTTGAGGGCGCGCCAGCGAGAGGCAAGAGGAGCGGGTTCTGTGTTGAGCCGAGCCGGTGGGTGAACGCGATTAACGTGCCCGAGTGGAAGGGCCAGATGTTGTTGAAGAAGGGGGAGACGTACGGTACGCGTATCGTGTACAAGGCCTGGAGCGAGTAGAGAGAGGGTTACGGGTTGAGCGTACCAGGTTCGAATGGTTTCATGAGATAATAATATTTGAGAATGATGTCAACGACAGGACTAGATGCATATTGTTGAATTGACAAACCCGCCATCCAATGCATTCAATGCCTTGCATTGGGTGCAAGTGACGACTCCGTGATGAGTTGTCATCAATCGAGGTACTTCGTGAACTTTTTGGCGAGTTACACACTCAATCCTCTAGTGAGGAAGTGTCACTACTCCGGATGGGGTTTCCACGATGCATTCGCTCCTCAAAGTGAACTTGAATGCGTTCCGAGGACTGCCATCACTTTCCCTTGGGCAACCTACGTAGTATCTCTCAGACATTCTGTTTCTGTCATGAGTGTCCGTGGGACATGGGAACGAGCCGATTTGCCTGATCTGATGATGAAGCTGAAAGTCAAAAAGATGAGACGAAGGACAAGTTCCACGGCCTGCGCAGCTCGCCGAGGGGCTCTAGCTTTCATCTCAGCGTATGCTTCTTGGCTGATCGCAACGGTGGGCCAGCGCAACGGTCGGGCGGTAGTAGGTGCAGGGACGTCTTTGTACGTGCGGCACTCAACGGAAGGAACCTAGGGAGGGACCGCCCGAGGTGTAACTGCCGGACTTACCCACGACCAAGACTATTCACTCACTTGACCAACTTACCTCGAACCTCTCACCAGGTCCTTTAGTTTCTTCTACCAGCTTTACCAATTTGCCATACTCGATATTCTACGAATACCCAACAGCATTTCCTTACATACCGATACGAACAGTCGTCGTATTGTGTTGCCAACCAATCTTACCAAGATCCAACTGAGTCAGGGTGTCGCATAAAATCAGACTCCCATTACCGCCAACGGCGGCATCCTTCGCGAGCATGACCGAACCCTTCCCGACCCCGACGACGACGCCGAAACGCAAGCGGGACGAACAGCTCCCGGTATCCCCCATATACACGACGTCGAAATTCTCATTCCAACTCCCCGATGCTAAGAGCGACGAGGACGGAAGCGCGAGCCCGCACAGCAAGGTTGTCCACAAGTTCCGTGGTCTGGCGCTGGGTGGTGGGGGCGGGGTAGCCCAGCAACAGGACCGAGAGGGCCCATACGACCCGACGCGCGAGGACCGCCACGATGGATACAACGACGACCCGTTCGCAAGCCGGAAGAGAGTCAAGGTCCCAGAGTTGGAGATGAGGGACGCCGAAGCCGACGCCGCAGAACCTGTCGTCGTTCCGGACCCCGAGATCAAGAGCGATCCGGTCCCCGTTGCGAAGTCCAAGTCAGTCAGGGCCGACGACGATGCGACCGTCGAGGAGATTCTTCAGCCCGTTGCAATGACAACCGCCGCTACCACCCTGCAACGCCCACATCAATCGATCGGCCGTCTACAAGACCCCAAACATAGAGGACGGAGACGCGCGGGGACGCCACCGCTCAAGGGCCACAAGGGCAAAGTTGCAGAGTCCCCGGACGAAGACGAGGAGATGAAGATCATCGACCCCGTCAGGGCAGCGCTGACCTGGAAGGAGGAGGAGATCACAATTTACGACCCCGAGGATGAGGACGATGACGGCACGGGTATCAATGGGGTTGGGTTCATGCCCACGGCCGCCATGGCCTACGCGCGGACGCAGAAGCGCCGACTGCAGCTGGCCGAGTACAAGAAGCGGGAAGAGAGCGAAGCCAGGGCCCGGCGCAGCAGCGCAGACGAGGCAGCGGCGCGGGCTTGGGCCCCAAGCTGTCTGGCGGCGACGGCGGTGTGCGAAAGGTCCGCTTTACGGAAGCGGAGCCGAATGCGGTTGTGACAAGTGTATGAGGACGGCGATTATGGGCACGATTTTGCGGCTGGTAATGACATGCTCGCTGCTCCTCGTATGTATGGCCTGGCCGGAGGACGGTCATGGAAGGCGTTGACTGGTGTTTTGGATACGGGCGTTTTCAAGCGCATGGCTGCATCTACCTCTGCGGTTGAGCTTTTCTGGATGACGGCAGGTGTGATGCTTTTTGTTTTCTTTTCATGCTGCAAAGCTACGACGGGGAACGAGCAGGCAAGGGAGCCAGGGGCAGATGGTTCAAATAGTCTTTCTTTTATACCCCACGCTGGAATGGATGAAGATGATACAGGTTTCCCTCACGCGGGCATCTCGTCCAGTATCGCAGATGCTTTTGTAAAACGGCAAAGAATACTCATACACGGGGATGCAAAAATCCTCAGCAGCCTCCCCCAATATTTTGGACAGAAGACGCTTTTACCAGAACTTGTACCAGGCTCTCTGGCTCGCTGCCTTGGCCGCCTCCTCAGCCTGCTTCTTCTGCTCGTGCTGCTGCTTGAGCTGCTCCAGCTCGCGGCGCCTCTTCTCCGCCATGGTCTCCTGGTAGACCTCGACCGTCCGCTTCATTTTGATGCGCTCCTGCCGCCGTTGGTACTGGCAGTACTCATATTGTGCGATGCATCCCACGAGGAAACTTCCAACCGCCCAGTTTGCCGCCTTTATAGGGGAGCCTAGAAGACATGAGTGTGAGCAAGCCCTCTGTCTTCACAATGCGAAGTCATTAGAGTGAAAATGGGGTCGTTGATGGGAGGCAGGATGAAGAAGCTGTGGATGTGTCACTCACCCCTCATGACGTATCTCAAACCTCCAACGCCCGCACCGCTGGCGATTCCCGTGAGGAAACCGTCCCGCGCGCACGGCGTCTGCGTGACGGTGAGGAAGTCGTCCGTCTTGATGGACTTGACGGCCTCGGAGATGGATGGGTAACCCTGCTGGGCGCCGCCCTCCTGTGGCGGGAAGTTGTTCTGGAATTCGGTAGGGTTCAGCTTGGCCGCGTTGCCGTTTGCCTGCTCCGGTTTTGCCGGCGCCGCTCCGGCTACCGCCGCCGTCGTGGTAGTTGTCGTCTCCGAGCCCGGCGCGCCATCCCCGACATGTCCCTGACTGGACCGCGACCAGAGGTACAGCTTCTGCCCCTCCTTCTTGGGCGCCGCCGCGTTGTCTGATGAATCCTGCGCCATTATGTGCTATGCGTGTGTGATGAATGGGCGCATTTGATAGGAGGGCCTGTCGTGCCTTGTTTCAATGCCGACTCGTAACTTATCACTCCCCCGGAAAGCTTCCTCAAAATCTGCCCGTGGCCTGAGATGACGTCCACCGTGTTCCCCGTTGCTGGGCCGGGCGCATGGTCCGTGCGCAGATTTACACGGGTGCCCTGCCAGTGCCCGCGGGCGGGATGTTCGTTAATTGATGTGGGGCATCCTTTGCGGCTTTGAGCGTGCAGTGTCGCGTAAAGTCGCGCCGGGGACGCGTCTTTTTGCATTTGCCCTGGGCTGGCCCGCCCGGCGGCAGACCCGCGATTCTAGCGTAAAGATTGGATTGCTTGAAGCGCCCCCAGAGCAACTTGCTACTCTTTACACAAAGTGACAAATCCCACTCTACCACTCGTCCAGATCTTGGTTGTCGGTACCCACGTTCTGCTTCTCTGTCTTCTGTTTGTGCAGAACTTCTCTTTTTCCATCAGAATCCCTTGATACCCACGAAAGCCGACATTCAACCCCCCTCATGCGAATCCGGGCGTTTCACACCCTTCGTCTCATGAATTCCTAGAACACTCGAATCCCTCGAGAGCCTCCTTTCTCTGTAGTCCCTCGACGGATATCTACCTCGCCAACAACGACTCGACTCCTTTCCTGGCGAACACCAACACACATATCGCAACACAACGATGCCCAACACGAGCCTGCGGCGCCCGCAAAAAGGCTACCGCCGCGGCGGGAAACAAGCCTACCACGGCCCCGGCCGCACGACACGCACCTTCGCCGCCTCGAGCCGCACGGAAGCGACCTCGGCCGACGAGAAATGGGAGCGCACGCGGCTGGCGCACGCCATCGATGAGAACATGGGCTTCGCGCGCTATGAGGGCGGCAAGCGCAAGGAGGGTTGGCTCGTCAATGTGCAACCGACGTCGGTCGAGGACGACCGAATACCGGGCGGCCGGGCGGCGCTGGACTGCTACTTCATCGAGGACGACGGGTCGCACTTCAAAGCCACGGTCGAATACGACCCCTACTTCCTCATCGCTGTGAAAAAGGGTCGCGAGAGCGAGGTCGAGGAGTGGCTCAAGCGCGTGCCCGGCGGCGGCGTCGTCAAGACCATCAAGAGGGTCGAGAAGGAGGACCTGAAGATGCCGAACCACCTGATGGGGTACCGCCGGACATTCCTGGAGCTAAGGTTCGCCAACGTCAACGACCTCATGGCGGCGAGGAAGGATATCATGCCCGTTGCGGCCAAGAACAGGAAGAACGTGGACGCGTTGGATGCGTATGCCGAGGTCCATACGTGAGTCAGGCAACCGGCGGAGGATGATGTTGGGGACAGAAGCTGACAGCCAGTAGGACGAACGGCGACTTTGATCTTTTTGACGACTCACGAGATGACGATAGACGAGCTAATGCTTCTTTTGCCGACGCCAGCGACTTCATTGTCGATATTAGAGAGTACGACGTACCGTACCATGTAAGAGTAATGATAGATATGGGTATGTTTCGTCTGGGGGTACACCTTAGCTGGATCACGACTGACCCTTTGCAGACATCCGGGTGGGAAAATGGTATTTCATCGACGTCAAGCATGGCGTCACAAAAGTCACAATCAACGAGGAGAGGTTGGCCATGGCAGATCCCGTGGTCATGGCTTACGATATCGAGACGACGAAGCTGCCCCTGAAGTTCCCTGACGCCGCCATCGACCAGGTCATGATGATTTCGTACATGATTGACGGGCAGGGTTTTCTCATCACGAACAGAGAGATCGTCTCGGAGGACATTTCCGACTTCGACTACACCCCCAAGCCCGAATACCCCGGCCCCTTTATGATATTCAACGAGCCGGACGAGAAGGCCGTCCTTGAGAGGTTCTTCCTGCACATCAAGGAAGCGAGACCGACGGTCATCGCGACGTACAACGGTGACTTTTTCGATTGGCCCTTTGTTGAAGCCCGCGCTAGCGTCAACGGCATCGACATGTACCAGGAGATTGGCTGGAAGAAGGACAACGAGGACCAGTACAAGTGCAGTTACAGCGTGCACATGGACTGCTTCCATTGGGTCAACCGTGACTCGTATCTTCCTCAGGGGTCTCGAGGTCTGAAGGCCGTCACGGTGGCCAAACTCGGATATGACCCGGACGAGCTCGACCCCGAACTGATGACGCCGTACGCCGCCGAACGCCCTCAGACCCTGGCCGAGTACTCGGTTTCCGACGCTGTGGCGACGTACTACTTGTACATGAAATACGTCCACCCCTTCATCTTCTCCCTCTGCACGATTCTGCCCCTAGGCGGCGACGATACGTTACGGAAGGGTACCGGTACCCTTTGCGAGATGTTGTTGATGGTCCAGGCCTACCAACAGGAGATTGTGCTACCCAACAAACACGTGTCACCCAGGGAAGCATTCTATGAAGGACACTTGCTCGACTCGGAAACGTATGTTGGTGGTCACGTTGAGAGTATCGAAGCAGGCGTCTTCCGTGCAGACATTCCCGTCAACTTCGCAGTTGACCCAGGGGCCGTGGACGAGCTGTTGAATGACTTGGACGCTGCGCTGAAGTTCAGTATCACGGTGGAGGAGAAGAAGTCGATGGACGATATTGACAACTACGACGAGGTCAGAGAGCAGATTGCCTCGCGGCTGCGCGCTCTCAAAGAAACGCCAAATCGCAGCGAAAGACCCCTCATTTACCATCTCGACGTGGCGTCCATGTACCCCAACATCATGACCACAAATCGACTGCAGCCCGACTCCATGATACAGGAGTCGGACTGTGCGGCCTGCGATTTCAACCGACCCGGCAAGACCTGCGACAGACGAATGCCCTGGGCATGGAGAGGAGAGTACCTCCCAGCGAAGCGCGACGAGTACAACATGATCAGGAACGCTCTGGAGAACGAAAAGTTCCCGGGAAAGTGGCCAAACTCGCCGCAGCGGACCTTCCAGGACCTATCTCCGGACGAGCAAACAGCCTTGCTGCGAAAGCGCTTGCAGATCTTCTCGCAAAAAGTCTACCACAAGATCCACGACTCGACGACGACCGTCAAGGAGGCCATTATCTGCCAGCGTGAGAACCCCTTTTACATCAACACCGTCCGAGACTTCCGTGATCGTCGGTACGACTACAAGGGCAAGGCCAAGGTGTGGAAGGGCAAGACGGAGTCTCTCAAGCAATCCGGCGCGACGTCCTCGGAAGTTGACGCGGCGAAGAAGATGATTATCTTGTTCGACTCGCTGCAGCTTGCTCACAAGGTCATCCTGAACTCCTTCTACGGTTACGTTATGAGAAAAGGATCCCGCTGGTACTCCATGGAGATGGCCGGTGTGACCTGTCTGACAGGAGCGACCATCATCCAGCTGGCCAGATCGCTCGTCGAACGCCTCGGTCGCCCTCTAGAACTGGATACAGACGGCATTTGGTGCATGCTTCCGGCCACCTTCCCGGAGAACTTTGCATTCAAGACGAAGAATGGCAAGAAGGTCACCATCTCGTACCCCTGTACCATGTTGAACCATCTGGTGCACGCCAAGTTCACGAACCACCAGTACCAGACACTGGTAGACCCCAAGACTCTCAAGTACGAGACCCACAGCGATAACTCCATCTTCTTCGAGGTCGACGGCCCTTACAAGGCCATGGTCCTGCCCACATCCAAGGAGGAGGACAAGAACTTGAAGAAGCGTTACGCCGTCTTCAACGACGACGGTAGTCTGGCTGAGCTGAAGGGTTTCGAGGTGAAGCGCAGAGGAGAGCTGAAGCTCATCAAGATCTTCCAGCAGCAAATTTTCAAGTTCTTCCTCGAGGGACAAACTCTCGCGGAATGCTACGCTGCTGTGGCCAAGGTCGCTAACCAGTGGCTCGACGTCTTACACAGCAAGGGTTCGACGCTGGCGGACGAGGAGCTGATGGAGCTCATTTCCGAGAACAGAAGCATGTCCAAGACCTTGGAGGAGTATGGTACACAGAAGTCGACGTCCATTACCACGGCCAAACGTCTAGCAGATTTCTTGGGCGAGCAGATGGTCAAGGACAAGGGTTTGAACTGCAAGTTCATTATCTGCGCCAGACCCAAGAACGCGCCCGTTACCGAGAGAGCCGTGCCAGTTGCCATCTTCTCCGCTGAGGAGACGACGAAGCGTTTCTACCTCAAGAAGTGGCTAAAGGAGGAGCCCGCTGACACGGACCCTAGAGCTCTTTTGGACTGGGACTACTACCTCGAGCGTCTTGGATCCGTTATCCAGAAGCTCATCACCATCCCCGCTGCGCTCCAGAAGGTCAGGAATCCCGTTCCCCGCGTCGCCCATCCCGATTGGCTCCAACGCAGGATCAACACCAAGGACGACAAGATGAAGCAGAAGAAACTCACAGACCTGTTCACCAAGGGTCCTCTGGAAGATATCACCAACCTCAACGGGCGATCCGCTGCTGATATGGAGGACTTTGGTAGCCAGCTTCTCAAGCCGAAGCCAGTGACATCGGTAGTGGCATCCTCGCAGCCCGCTGCTCCTACTTCCCAGAAGCGGAAGTCGCCCGAGCCTGCTGAGAACGCCGATCCCTTCTCTGCCCTACCCAAGGTCATGCCTTCGCCTTCAGACGACTACGTTGGCTTCCTACAGTATCAGAAGCAGAAATGGAGGATCCAGAAACAGGCGCGTATCCGACGACGACAGCTCTTCGGAGACCGACGCGGCAACAACCAGAACAACATCCAGAACACGTTCATGAAACAGGCACATATGACCTTCATGAACACTTGGCAGCTTCTGCACCTCAAGCCAACAGAGACCCCGGGCGTGTCAGCGCACATGTTCTCATCGATGCGAAGATCCACTCGCTGAAGATTAAGGTGCCACGACAGCTGTTCTTGAACCTGAAGGGCGGAGAGATGCCTGATGTCGATATCCCGGGATGCGAGGTTGAGCAGGTCAACCACACGCTCCCGAACGGACATTCTTCTGTCCACCTCTTTAAGTTGACAGTTCCTGAGGATATCTACTTCAACGAGGCCGACAAATTCTCGCTGCTGTTCAATCATCACAGTGTTGAGGGCGTGTACGAGAAGCATCTGCCCCTGAATATTCGTGCCGTCCTCCAACTGGGCAACCTTTGCACCATTGACGAACAGCAGCACGCGGTGCTCGGTAACGGTCTGGAGCAGGGGTTCGACTTGCTTGGTCTGAAGCGTCCCTTGAAGCCTAAAACATATCTTGACACGTCACCCCTGGCGTACATCTATATCTCCCACGTCACCGCAGGCGACAAGCAGATTTTTGGGGTATTCTCGACACTTAGAGACGAGGCGCACGTCATCATCCTGCAAAAGGGAAGAGATTCTGGGCAAGACCTTCCCAATATTTCACGCATCTATACCGAGCTGCTCACCAGGCGAGGAGAAGAGGCGGAAGGCACCAACTGGCAAGACTGTTTCACATACCAGGAGAAGCTCAACTTCAAGATCACCCAAGTGACAACTCGACGCAAGGCCCACCTGGAGCTCAGCGACGTTGTCAAAAAGATGAGAAAGGACGAGCTGCGGCCACTCATGATGGTTATCCAGTCATCTCAACGTAACATGCTCATCAACGACGTCCCAATCCTCGGCGAGTTTCCTGTCCTGCCGCTCAAGTACGACCCCGCCGACAGCTCTCTCCCGCCGCTCGGTTGGCAAGCAGTAGTAGCCAGGCGGCTTGTCGGACACTATCTCGGCCTTGGTTCATGGATCTTGCATCTGACGACCCTCGCGCGGTACGGCGAGGTTCCGCTGTGCAACCTTGAGCGAGAAGATCCGCGCTTTCTCATCGATATCGCGTACGCCAGGCGACTGCAAAACAACAATGTCGTGCTCTGGTGGTCTGCGAGCCCCCGACCTGACCACGCCGGCCACGAGAAGGATGATATTACCGGACCTCTTGAAACTGTGCAGATGCCTTCGATCAATAACCCTGGCACGTTCTCCTCGGTTTGCATCGACTTGGAAGTCAGAAATCTGGCCATCAATACGATATTGACTTCGTCCCTGATCAACGAGCTGGAGGGGTCGGACTCCATCTCGTTCAACCCCGCCGGTGACGGAAATGCAGCTGGCGATGAGGTGATCTCGTCAGAGGGTACTTTTGCCAACGCCGGCGTCCTGGTACTGCGGGAGATGGTGAAGAGTTGGTGGCAAGAGGCCTGCAAGGGCAGCGCCATGGCCGACGTCATGGTCCAGCACCTCGTCCGCTGGGTCGAGAACCCCGACTCCTTCCTGTACGACCGCGCTCTGCACTACTACGTGCAGATGATGTCCCGCAAGGCCTTCCAGCAGCTCATGGCCGACTTCCGTCGCGTTGGCTCGCAGGTCATCTTTGCTAACTCGAACCGCCTCCTCCTGCAGACGACCAAAGCCGAGGTGGGCACCGCCTACGCTTACAGTCAGTACATCATCAAGTCGATCAAGAGCAAGCCCCTTTTCCACTTTATCGACCTTGAGATCAAGGAATACTGGGACTACCTGGTGTGGTACGACGAGTTCAACTATGGCGGCAAAGCCTGCCAGGAGGTTGTGGAAGCGGAGCAGCAGACTCTTGACACCGTCATGCACTGGCAGATGGCCACGTTCCTCCCTATTCGCCTGCAGCCGACGTTCCAAGACTGGGTCATCGAGTTCATCCAGCTCATGCACAACCTCAAGCGGCCCCAGAACGACGGAGACTTCTCCTCGACCCCGCGACTCACCCAGCTCCCGCAGAAGTCTCTCGCAGAGGGTGCAGAAGGGCAAATCATCCTGGGCAAGGTCTTTGAGAAGCCCCTCAAGAAGGAGATCGCCAACCTCATCAATTTGCAGAAGCGCGAGCTCCTTCACCCGGAGCTGGCGGAGGACTACTCCTTCCCTCACCTGCCCGGCTCGCACCTCACGCACCTCTCGTCGCGCAACGCCGTGCTCGAGCTCGTCAAGGCGCTGATGCAGGTGCTCTCGCTCGACAAGAACATCACCCTCGAGGCGCGCCTCCTGCGTAAGGAGCTGCTCGCCATGTTCGACGTGCGCGAGTTCAGCAAGGAGGGGGCGTTTCAGAATCCGAGCGAGAGCCTCAAGGTTATCCAGCTGAGTTGCGACAGCTGCACAATGGCGCGTGATCTTGACTTCTGCCGCGACGAGGACTTGTTACCGGAGATGGGACCGGACGGCAGACGTCTAGGTCCGGAGACAAAGCCGTGGCGGTGCACGTTCTGCGAGGCGGAGTATGACCGCAACGCCATCGAGGAGATGCTGCTGGCGCGGGTGGAGGCGTTTGTGGTGGAGTGGACGACGCAGGATCTCAAGTGCGGCAAATGTGGCGCCTTGCGGATGAACGAGTTTATGGAGCATTGCACGTGTAGTGGCGAATGGGTGGAGAGCGTGCGGAGGGCGGATATCGTGAGGCGGCTGGGGGTGTTTCGGAACGTGGCCAAGTTTTACGGGTTGAAGATGTTGTTGGAGGTTAGCGAAGGGTTGAGGCAGGGACTTTGAACAGGCCGAAGCGGCGTGGTCACGGCGCATGGGAGGACATTATAAAGATACTGGCGTTTTGGGTGGGCTGTTTTTGATGTTGGATGATGGCCTCTGGGGTACATAGGAGGCATGAACGAGACCCTTGAATACAAGATAATGCCTGAGTCAGTGTCGATCAAGTGTGGCTTGAATACTGGGGTATCCTACGTCCTTGAGCTCCCATTGTCGGTTTTGGTTATGTGCCTTGTCCGACTCCATGTGCGCCTCACAAAGTTGACCTAGTAACTCCTCTCCGGATAGTCCAACGCCACCGAAGTCACTATTTCTCTACGACCCCCTGACAACCTCCCGCTCCTTGCTGACAACTTTTGCGACTGGTGAAAAGGGGGGCTGATGGGCTATTTGCCGCCTCCGTATGTCTGCGCTGCGGAGGAGGGTCCTGCCGGGTAGGGAGTCTGTCGTCTTCGGGAGGGATCATGGTGATACAAGCATGTGATTTAGGGGGAGGTATTCATGGATGTTAGCTCCAGGAGGGACCAATATCGGTTATCCGCGCCTGGATGTAAATGGTATGGCGCTTCGGGCATGGACATTGTCGATTGTGGGATTTGAAGAAACAGAGACAAGAGTGAGGGACGTTGTTCGTTTCAAGTTGGGTCAATAACTGCTCACCACCGTCTGTGGTGAAATGTAGATTGGAGGGGGGCCGATTAGATGCGTGTGTCAACAAGGAGGCTAAGGCAGAATTAGGCTCGTGGTGATGAGAATGACGAGCGAGGAGGCCTCCCACTCCCCTTTTTCTAAACTTCGCAGGGAGCTCATTCTCGAAGAGGGATTGATTCCCTCCGAGACGGACCTGGAAACCCCCCTTTCCTCTCCACATGGGCAGCTTCGCCGAAAGTATGGAGTCATTCTGCGCCCTGATCTGTTCAACATAGTTGCCTTGCCAGGGTGGCATAATGCAAAAGGCGAGATAGCAAGTTGATAGTCGCAATTACGCCATCGCCCGGGAACGAGATTAAGCCAGCCATTGAACTGCCCAGGGACGTATTTTTATTCATAATGCCAGAGCGTGTTAGTAGGGGCAGACGACGCTAGAACCGGCATGTTCTAGCAGAATCGAGTATGCACACCTGCTCCCTGGACAAGCTGTGTGCAGCCGCCTGTCTCCAATGATGGGACTCCTGCGGCAAATGGTTCCGTCTTGCGTACCGCCTTCCACAACCCTCCAACTAGCATGATACTGAAAGTTTGCTTTGTGGCCAAGTATTAATTTCCCGTGTTCAAGATGCTTGTAGAGAACGTTCAGAAGCTACTGCTATTTGGAGAAACGTGGGAAAGAGCCAAGTTTGCGACCGGGGTCCAACGCAATTGTGAGAGATGTCCCGGATCGAGTTCATGAACATACTCTGCTAGTCTTCTTCCTGTTTTTTCAGATGACAAGTGTTTGCAGTACTAGCCTTCTTGCTCGCGAGTGCTCTGGCTTTGGGTCTGTCTCGATTCCATTCGATAGAAATTGAGGCGTACGTATCCGCTATCAACAGTTACACCGCGCACAACCGGAGGAACATGATCATGAGTGATTGGCTCCGTCCCCTGAACAGACACAAAGACTGTCAAGGTTATCGACATGAATCAACCTCCTCATTTTTCACAATTTGTAATCAAGTGCTGACTTGCCTCAGAGATACAGTAATAGCCGACGGTTAGTTCAAATCCGGAGCTGGCAGATCTACAGTAGAAGGAATTGATCGTGATGTGATCTAAGCTGAGGATGCCAGCTGCCAAGGAAAACACAAGCCCCCTTCGGTCCGAATAGAAATGCGTTCATCGCTACTGACGTGTTGCTTAACGTACACTGAAGTGCAGCAGCCTACCTCTGAAAGCCGCACGACACCAAGCAATGGGACAGGAGCGAGGTTGCTCCAAAACGGGGTGATCCCGGACCAACCCCCACACAACATCGGCGCTACTGCAACTTGCTGACGTGAATAAGGTATGTTCCGCAACTCTTGGACGATCAATGCCGGGGAAACATACACGTTCGTCTTTATAGACACATTCATGCAACTTGATGACAGCGGACTCACTTGCGTAACGGTCTACTCGATATAGCTCCCAGGTACTTAGGCGATGGCAGTGCAAAAAAAGTCCGTAGTCCGCCTCATTAACTATAAGACCGACGACGTGCCGCCTAAGACAACGGAAATGCTTTGTAGGCTGGCTTACACCATTACCTCCATCAACAACCTTTCTCTCCTCTTTACATCATCATAATGAAACCCGTGAGAAGTGGCATCGCCGCCCTCGGTATCACAATCACTCATACAATGTCAGCAACGGCACAGAACATGTCTTACGGGGCCGACAATTTCTACCGTAGCGACAGCGTGACGGTGCAGCCGATTACCTTCCGGAGCCAGTATAATACAACTGTCGCGGGTAACCTGTTTACGCACAACAACCTCGATGTCACCGTTGATACATCGGCCATCATCGTCGGCCACCCCATGGGCGCAGTCAAAGAACAGAGCGCGAACCTTTACGCCACGAAGTTAGCCGAGCAGGGTTTCGTTGCCGTGTCACTTGACCTGCCCTTCTGGGGAGCCAGCGACGGCGAGCCGCGTAACGCCGTATCGCCGGATCTCTACGCTGAGGCGTTCAGTGCGGCGGTTGACTACCTGAGCACGCGAGCCTTCGTCGATCGTGAGCGGATAGGCGCCCTCGGTATCTGCGGCAGCGGCTCCTTCGTCATCAGTGCTGCCAAGATCGACCCGCGCATTAAGGCCGTTGCCACCTCAAGCATGTACGATATGGGCGATGTCAGCCGCAACGGACTGCAGAAGTCAGTAGGCGTCCAGCAGCGCAAGGATATCATCGCCGCCGCAGTCCGGCAGCGCTCAGCTGAGGTAGCAGGCGGCGAGATGCAGTACACCGGCGGTACACCGCACGAGATCACAGCGGAGTCGACAGCGGTCGATCGTGAGTTCTTCGACTTTTACCGCACCGCGCGTGGCGAATTTACGCCCGAGGGCTCCTCGCCGAACCTCACGACACACCCGACGCTGTCAAGCAATGTCAAGTTTATGAACTTTTACCCGTTCAACGACATCGAGACTATCTCGCCACGACCGCTGCTCTTCGTCTCGGGCGATCAGGCACACTCGCGCGAGTTCAGTGAGGACGCTTACGCGCGTGCGGCCGAGCCGAAGGAGCTGGTTTGGGTGGCTGGCGCTGGTCACGTCGACTTGTACGATCGCGTTGCTCTCATCCCGTTCGGCAAGTTCACCCAGTTCTTCCAGAAGAACCTCGGCGGGAATCGAGGAGTCATTCGCGGCTGACCTTCTGTATCTCCGTCTGGAGCACTCAAACTAGCTTTGCTGGTCGGCCAGGTGCGGTGTGTAGCGTGGGATTCCAGCGTCTCATTGTTGAGCTCTTCGCATGAAATTATTCTTGATGCCATCTAGACGGCCGGTGTCAGGATTAAGCTTGTTCAAGTGTAGCAATTCACTGTTGCCGTAGAAATACTTCATTGTCATCTCCTGCCTGCTCTTAAGGAATTCACTCTTTGTTTTTGTTTTTCTGTGAGTCAACTTGCATCGTATGATGTAAGGTTGTGGATTTAGTCGCACCATCTATCCATATAATTCGAAGCGAGTTACAAAGCTCAAGCGCCTCTTTGATCAGGAAAGAAATTTCTTTCGCTCTTGATTACAAGGCTATAGTTATTCGCTCAAGTAGTACAGAAGGGTTATATGAAAACGCTCGCCAGTTCATAAATGCCTAGGCAGTATTCCGTGTAGTCTTGTTGGTAATTTCACCGCCAAGATGGCGCCAAAATGGCAATCATTTGTTTAGGACCCAAGGAGAATTTCCATGTGCATACCGAAGTATGAGGCATACTTTTTTGCTAGCTGAACTAGTACATGATTACCTGCTGCTGTTGTAGTTGTAATACCATCGACCTATGAATAATTATAAATTATATCTTCGAGCCTCATACTAAGGGCATTTATGGTCCCGATGGGATCGTTATCTGCGCCCTTCATATTGTTTCCTAGATCGACAATGGGATGTCGAAGTAGCTCCCAAGAATTGTTTTGGAGTCCTTGGATATAACTAATGGAATTGGGGCACCTGAGAATGTATCCAGCCTTAATCGCAGGCTGTTCGCAGATTCCATACGCCTTGAAGACGAACTTCTCCACCGTGCCCAAAAGTTCCGGATGGTAGCGATCGATCTTCTCCATCGGCTTCCATGCATGGTCGGCTAGATGTCCGATGTAAACTGTCCACAAGCTCTTTTGTTACTAATGTCTCTTCGACAATGGTTGACCGATAGCGCTTACTGCAAGTAAAGATCCTGGTGACCAAAGATGACTTGATGTAGGGAGAACAAACCTCGAGTTCCAGATGCAAAATAGCGAGCTACATAAACATTGTAATACTTTCATTGTTGGGGCTGCAGATGGACTCAAGAGCTGCTGTCCCGCTCATCCCTGCCAGGGGTGGGCTTGTTGTTTTTACTGTCTGGCGAGATACAAAGTTTTCAGGCCCAATTGTACAGTTCATAACCAATCCACAAACCTCGCAGAGACAGAGACGCAGAGTGATTGTGCATCTCACAAAATCAGGCGTCAACAGGCGAGACATCTCTAGCTAGAAGAGATATAGGATTCAAGAGCGTAGGCCCATTGAATCCCCGGGCAAGCGCGAAGAAGGTTTCGACTGCATAGGCAGTATATGAATAACATGAAAGACGCGACGGATCAAACTATATGGCTATGAGCTGTAGAATCGAGGTCAGGAGGCAGACCTGGCAAGCCGGGAGTGGTATACATGTAGTCTCTAGCACGATCCGATCATTAGAAACTGCGTAACGATGGGGAAGGGCCCTGAAAAGTGTGCATTGCCCATTATAACTATGGTCTGGCTTGCCTCAATATTCCAAAAGAGTATAGCAGCGTCGGAAATGACTTTGAAACTCAGACGATGGTAGTATAATGATTTCAATATGGTGGCAAAATTTATTTTCTAGTTTTTATGGTACTCGGACCCTAATTGAAGATAAAATACTGATTCAATATGATTACAAATTAAACATTGTTGCCGTTTTCGAAGGTATATGAGGTCCTCGACGGGTTTACTATGGGGAGCTATGTGTCCGAGTGCTAAGTAGCAACTACGGGAAAGCGAACGACAACTAGGCTCTGTTAGTTATCAAGCCTCTACGTCAATATCACAAATCTGACGCAAAATGTAGCAAACGTTTCGAACGTAATATGCTTTATATAACGTATTGTGGATGCAGGTTGGCTGAGATGGCACTTGATGAATGCAGGATATTACAACGTCATGTCAAAATCACACATCCAAGACACTATTGCAAAAAGCGTAGAGTTGAAACCTATTTTTCATTTCAGGGAGGTATCGGCTACATTAATGAACGCATAGTAGAAAGGGAATATATTTGCTTCGGGTACTATTCAAGGCTAAGATACTTGCTAAGTCAAACAATGTACCATTGGAATCAGGATGCCCAAGCTACTTCCGTCGCTAATAAGTCATGACATGCGTTCCACCGTTGATCGACCAAATGTCACCCGTTATGTACGCCGCATCAGACGAGATCATGAATGCCAACAGTGCACCAACTTCCTCGAGCTTTCCTAGTCTTTGAAGCGGGACCTTCTTCAGTCCCTCTTGCATCGCAGGGCTTGCCGCAATACTTTTCTCTAAAGTAGCGGTCAAGATAGGACCAAGTGCGACAGTGTTGCACCGAACGTTGTCAGGCCCATATGTTGCAGCCGTGTGGCGTGTAAGAGCATGCACAGCCGCTTTCGAAGCTGCATATGCCACTCGAATTGGCTCCGGAGTGCCCATGAAGTGACCACCCATCTGTAATAGGTTAATAAATAGTATACAACTGGTTCCGATTTATATTGAGTTGTCAACTGCGACAAAGGTAGGAATGCTTATGTCCTAGCTGTTACATGATGCACTCGTTTTAAATGTACCTAGACTGAGGTGCCTTGAGTATAAAAGAGGGACATTGCAAATAGACTTACACTCGAGATATTGATGATCGTGCCACCACCCGCCTTCTTGAGATGGGGAAGAGAGTACTTTGTCGTCAGAGCGTAACCAGTGGTGTTGACCAGAAAAGTCCGTTGCCAGACCGCGGCGTCCATTTCAAGAACGGACTTGTCGTTGCCCAAATTCTGGGGGCTCAGATCAGCACCAATATTCAGCAAGCTGTCAAGCCCGCCGAGCCACTCAGTGCCCTTCTCGATCAGGGCCTTGATAGAGTTCTCGTCTGACAGGTCAAATTCAATGACAATGGCGCTGCCTCCGGACTTGGTGATCTCTTCGCCGACTTCTTTGGCGGCGGATATGTTAATGTCAGCCACGACGACTTTCGCACCACGAGCAGCGAGGAGTTTGGCTGTGCCGGCTCCAACACCCGTGGCCGCACCAGCCACAATGACACGCAGTCCAGTCACACTGGCCATTCTCACTGAAAATCAAAAGAAGGATAGAGTTCAAGATCAAGAATAGGTCTGCAGCTTCTGATCATATGTTATTGCCACGTTCAAAAAAAGGTCATGTTTTAGATATCGCGTTCTTATACCTCATTTGTTGGCACTGTAAGGCAGTTTGCCGTTCTCAGGATGTCTCGGGATCGGAAAGGGACCCCTGCAATGCGGGACCGAAACCGAGACCGGGGAGTTGCATGGTTTCATTTGCGAGGTTACATCCCTTGGCTTGTCCAGTCTTGGCGCGCAGGAATACAATTCGCACCTAACTTCAACCAACTGACATATCTGCGGCAATACGCGGAGAGCTTGACGAGCTAACATGCCTAGGCCAATGAGGGCACATGAATTGCAATGCTCCTCCATGCGCCAGGTCCAGACTCTACGGAACAGGGCGGTGCATATATGAATGTAGAAGGTTTGGCTGTCTGAACCGGGTCGTTGATCGCTTGTCACCTCATCTTGGACGAGACGGCATGTTTGTGCAGTCCGAGAAAGCTGGTGCCAACTCATATAAGACCAGAAGCCGGCTCTCATCTCACATCGCCACAAAAAAACATACGTTATTTCTACTCACCATAAACTTCTTTCTTCCACTTGATTCCCACGGAAAATCACACTCCGTACTGCAACCATGGCGGATTCGTCGAGTGCCGCAGCCGCAGCAGCGACCCTACTCGAACGCTTCAGCTCGGGCTCTTCCGTCAAGTTATTTGCAACTGCATTGGCCATATTTGCCGCGATACTCCTCGTAATTGACAAGCTCATTGCTGCCCCCGTGGATCCTCGCGAGCCTCCCGTTGTCAAGGGAATTCTCCCCATCATCGGTCACTGGATCTCTGTCAACACTTCATATCCCGGCGTCTACGAGAAGCTGGCGTAAGTATCTACAAGCGAACACATCAGGAAAATGTCAGCCTTTTAGAGAATGGCATGAAGAAAGTGCTGACATCGCCATCCATCTCGTAGGAAACAGAGCAGGCTGCCCATCTGCACCATCCCTGTTCTCAACAAGAAAATGTATGTCATCAATAACGCAAATCTTGTTCAGAGTGCGATGCGCAACAAGACCTTGGAGTTTGGTGCCCGCATTGAAGAAATTGCCCGTATGATGGGCATCGATCCCGTCATCGTCAAGAAGCTTGTGAAAGAGAACGCCGTCGAGGAGATTTCTCGTGTCACCATTTCAGCCCTTTCCGGAGACAACCTACTTAAGCTGAATTTGAATGCCTTGGAGTACATCGGTGGCCGCTTCAATGAGGTCGAGCCTGGCTCTCCCTTACAGATTGACGACGTTCACCACTGGGCCCGCGACCTCATCGGACAAGCAACAACGCGAGCCCTATATGGCGAGCACAGCCCCTTCAACAATCCAGAACTGGTCGATGCTATTTGGTACGCTGCATTTTCTCATATCTGACCACCACGGCTCCCTTCCATTACTTAATGTACACTTTGCTCACCAAGCCACTCTAGGACATATGAGTCAGGCCTCGGAAAGCTCCAGTACGGTTGGGTCTCCAAGTTCATCGCTGGCAAGGCGCTGGAGGCCAGGAAGAAGATCGTCACAGCACTTGTTGGCTACTACATGCGCAAGCTGGACCAGGGCGAGACTGTCTCTGCCGTTATCAAGGGTCGTGCGGAGTTCTGGCGCTCATTTGGCCTCTCCGATATTTTGCTTGGCGCCATGGACTCCCTCCCCGCTGCCTCGACAGTCAACACCGCGCCGTCCATGTTCTGGCTCATCGTCAACGTCTTCGCTGAACCGAAGTATCTGTCCCGCGTGCGTCAAGAGCTTGAGAGCGGAAATGCCATCTCCATCACCCAAGAGGGCGGCAAGCGGGTCGCCACTGTCGACGTACCTGAGCTCGGAAAGTCGTGTCACTACCTTGTGGCCTGCTATCGCGAGACTCTCCGCACCGAAAACACCGTCACCGGAAGCCGAACAGTCACGAGCAAGGATACGACCATCACCGACCACGAGACCGGACGCGAGTACCTGCTGAAGGAGGGCGTCGAGGTCCAATGGAGTGCGTCCGTGATGCACAAGAAGCCTATATGGGGCGAGGACGGTGAGAAATTCAACCCAGAGAGATGGCTGAAGGGAACCATTGAAGTCAACAAAGGCTCCAAGGAGTCGTTTGTGCCCTTTGGCGGTGGCAAGCATCTCTGCCCTGGTCGAAACTTTGCGTTTGCAGAACTGTTAGGTTGCCTGGCGGTTTTGGCAGTTGGTTTCGAAATTGAAGGAGTTGAAGTCCCGGACCACGCCATGTTGTTCTCAACTTCTGGTCTGCGTTCTCCTATTTATGGAAACAAGTCCAGCAAGGCGACCTTGAAGAGAAGATCAGGATGGGAAGATGTGAAGTGGAGATACAAATGAGGCAACTGTAATTCCTCGCACGACAAGTGGGAGATTGCTGCCAGGGAGGCTGAGAGTACATCGTCGGCGTAGTCGGACAGACTGTGGGTGTTTGGTTGTTTTTCCTTAGATTCCCTTCTGTTGATATAGGTTCGACTGAACCACTCAAGTATTCTGCGTCATTGGCTTGTGACAACTTTCTTCGACTGAACCGTGAGATGGTGAGTGGAACGGAGGGATAATACACTTTGGGTCGTACTCGACATGCGAATACATGTCGATGAGCGGGGCCACTGGAGCGAAGTCTACATCATGATGATTGCCGATACGGATAGACTATGAGGCAGAATTCGATGTACTCACACACAGAAGCAGCAATTAGTTGTAGGATTTTACAGGCTGACCGTTCGACGGAAAGTCGCTCAAATGTTGTATTGGTCTTTTAGCTAGCAACAATTATAGGCCATTTTACTAGCAGAGAAGAGTGATTAAAGAAGAAGGAAGCTCTTCTCGAGAATGTCATTAGAGCGTAGCTCCTTCTCAACTTCGAATCCAGCGCTTCGATGTCGTCGGGATTGTCATCCCATTCTCCAGTTTCCGATCCCCAATGCATGATGCCATCGACGAAACAGCTCCCCATCATTGTCATCCTATATGCACTCTTCAACTTGTTCCACTCGAAGAAATTCATACTGCCCTCGGAACCAGAATTGGCTGTTCTCGTAGACTTCCGCAGCACATACGGCAAAAGCCCGCCCTCAAGAATACATACTTCATCTCCTGTGCGCATGCTCTCCGGCCCGACTCCAATCTGACCTCGGTGAGTAACAAACACTCGAAACCCAGCGGACATGTTCCGAACGGTATCTTCGATCCACTGAGAGTCTTCCACTTTGACCGGCTGTTGGGGGTCAAAGTCCTTTGGTATTCTTGCAAGTTGGAACCAGCCCGGAGTCCAGCTACGAGGGTTCCATCGTGCTTCCCCGCTATCTGAACATGGAATTTCCAAGCTTTCGAAACACCAGTCTTCTCCCTCCGTGGAGGCCATGAGGTGAACCCCGTAACCTTCAGGGCAGATTTTAGTGCTGTCATATGTTTCCTGCTGGCAACTTGTCAATGAGCCACCAAACGCGCCGCATTTTTGCAAGAGCCATAACGCTACTAGTTGTCGCTGTCGAGACTTGAGTGCCTTGAAAGAACCTCCAGTGTCTTCGGAGACTTGAAGCCCCGAGCAAAGGCAAGTAGCGACGGTCTCGAGAAGGGGAATCTGGTAATTTAACCATTCACTTTGCAACCTATATCCGAGATGTATCTGATGAACGACTGAATCAATGTTTGAGAGGTCACTCAGAATGGCATCACTGACAGCCTCAACTCGACCGCAGCTCACGCCATTCATAAGCAAGGCAAAACGACGTTGGCCTTCGGCCCATGGTGATGTGGACTCTGTGTAATCGACCAGGCTCGGAAGTCGGTGTAGAGCTTTCCATCTAAAGTTTTCGTGTCCATCTAATAATCCCTTGAAATAGTACTGAGGCGTGACCGTGTTGCCCTGTGGGTCAGGTCGTATCAAACCGTTTTCGTCTGGGGACTTCCGGAACATGGCGCGGCTGGCATTAAAGCGTAGGTAGCTCTCCCCATGAAGACGAAACCGCCGCTGGTCGAAGCCGGCTATTACATTGTCCGAAGACCAGTCGGGTACCCAGGAAGGGATATCTTTGCGGGATTTGGCAAGCAAGTCTGACGTTGTCATCCAGAGAAGGCCAGTTTGCCGGATGATCTGGTATGCTACCTTCGAAAACAAGAGGTTGACCCTGATTCCATAATCAGTCGGGATAGTAAACGTCTGAAAACGGAATATCCTCTCTTTCGCCAAGTCGTCTGAGAGTCGCTTAAGAGCAAAGATTTTGTCCCGAGGCTCAGACGACTTTCGATTGCGGAATCTCCTCAGCAACCATAGCAGCGAAGAACTTGTGGTAATGTGTGAGGCGTTGTTGAATGTTCCGCGAAAATGTAGAACATTGATGGCCTCCACCTTGTTAGATAAGTAGGAAATAACTTGGGTCAATTCCGTAGATCTCATCGACGATGATCTGAGGCAGTTGGCGGTAGCATCGACGATCACTCCGAATGGTATCGTGATCCGTCCATACGCAATTATCAGGCTTCTCGCGACACAGGCCTCCTGTATGATCCACATGCGATTCCACCAGTCACTAGTGGCGAAGAGACGCATTCGTTCAGAAAGTAACTGTATTTTTTGGCCCTCAATCGAGTGTCGTGAGGTGACAAGTGAGGGGAAGCGTTGGTCAATGAAGCCATCGTGTCCGCCCTCGAAGCTGCAAGCGACGAGAAAGCTGTAAAGACAAAGTATTTCCTCATGTTCTGACACTAATCCTGGAGGCTGTTTCCAGAGGTCAATCAGGTATTGCTGAGCCACGGCCTTATCACCCCGTCTGCCAGTGAGCTTCACAGGAGGGCGTTGGCCGAGCTTTCCGAAACGATGTGAATAGTCCTTTCGGCTTCGATCCAGACCGTCGCCGATGTAGGCCACCACTTCCGTAGCCCGGCTGAAGATATCGTGCATCAGCCTAACTTGGTGGCTCTTTTCGGTAGCGTCATGTTGGTTGATGCAGATCGAATCAACCCAAAGCAAGACCGGTTCTGTCTGCCGACGAAGGGCGCGTAACGCCCTGTCGAGGTTGAAGGTGATCTTGTGAATCTTGCTGTTGACTGTGATGTCGTTCGACGCCTTGGTACTGCCCCATGCGTAGGAAAGGGCAGTGTATTGCTGAAACCTGTCAGACACGTACAGTGTTGCTTTGAGATCATCGAGCCATTCGCCGGGGTGAAGTCGAAGAAGTCGGATCTCTGCGTCATTGAGCTCCTCGACATACTGAAAGGTTGACATTTTTGGTCAAATAAGGGGACGACAATTATGGTAGAGTTGGCATAACGCGGACGAGAAGCTGTGGAAAGGGAACGAAACTATGGATTGCGATGAGTGAAAAGTAGGCAGCAGATATTTAGAGCTATATCAAGTCAGCCTGCAGCTCTGAAGGTCGCTGATTGGCACGTCGAATGCATGGTCATGAGCTACCACAAGCAGAAATAAGCAAGCCGCACTCGAAACTGATTAGTAGGAGTAATCGGAATTGTGGCCTCCCTTGGAGGTGACACCAGATTCTAGGGAGGGTAATGTTTTAGCAATATCACGTTTGTTGCGGATCACGCCGTGAGAATATTGACGGTGAAATATTGCTTCAAAGAGCGACATGTTGATGTTGAATCTGTGTCTGGGTTTGGGCGGGGATATTGACAGGGGTTGGGAGTACCCCTCCTAAATTACATAAGCCACATCAGGTAAGGCAACAACAGGCTGGTCCGTGCCCAGTGAACATCACGAAAGGCTGCAATAATTTTTTGGAGCTCCAGAAGCTTCTTGGGCCACGAACAGCACAAGTACAGCCTCCTCCCGCGACGATACACGAACCACGAAATCCCTACCGATCGAATCTCTCACCGCTGTACTCGTCGGCTCAGAATAATCATCCAAAATGTCGTTCGGAGGCCAGACCCCGACCATTATTGTCCTGAAAGAAGGTCCGTTACCCCACCGCCCTATCCCCTTGCCGACCTGGGAGCCATGACTGACAAGAGCCTCTTGCGCAGGAACCGATACCTCTCAGGGCAAGGGTCAGATTGTCTCCAACATCAACGCATGCTTGGCTGTTCAGGCTACGATCAAGTCTACTCTTGGTCCCTATGGAGGCGATCTCTTGATGGTCGATGCCAACGGCAGGCAGACCATTACCAATGACGGGGCTACGGTTATGAAGGTTGGAAGGCCCATAACGGCAGCTCCGAGGACAAGACACTGACGTGCTTCCAGCTCCTCGATATTGTTCACCCCGCAGCTCGAATCCTTGTCGACATTGCGAGATCACAAGATGCTGAGGTTGGCGACGGTACAACGTCCGTCGTTGTTTTGGCTGGCGAGATCCTGAAGGAGATCAAGGAGCACGTGGAACAGGGCGTCAGCTCTCAGGTTATCATCAAGGGCCTGCGGAGGGCGTCGATGATGGCCGTCAACAAGATTAAGGAGATCGCTATCGACACCAACGAGAGCAACAGAAGAGAAACGCTGGGCAAGCTCGCCGCCACAGCCATGACGAGCAAGCTGATCAAGCGCAACACCGAATTCTTCACAAAGAGTACGTGGATAAGTCTCTTTGCAATAGCGTTGCTAACCATAATCAGTGGTCGTGGACGCCGTCTTGTCCCTGGACCAGGACGACCTGAACGAGAAGTTGATCGGCGTCAAGAAGATTCCCGGCGGTTCCCTTACCGAGTCACTATTCGTCAACGGCGTCGCATTCAAGAAGACCTTCTCGTACGCCGGATTTGAGCAACAACCCAAGTCTTTCGAGAAGCCCAAGATCGTCTGCTTGAACGTCGAGTTGGAGCTCAAGGCTGAGAAAGACAACGCCGAAGTCCGCGTCGAGCAGGTGTCGGACTACCAGGCCGTTGTCGATGCGGAATGGCAGATCATTTACAAGAAGCTGGAGGCGATCCACAACACCGGCGCGAAAGTCGTGCTCAGCAAGCTGCCCATTGGTGACTTGGCTACGCAGTACTTCGCGGACCGCGACATCTTCTGTGCCGGTCGCGTTGCTTCCGAGGACATGGAGCGCGTGGTTCAGGCTACTGGCGCCACAGTTCAGTCAACATGCTCAGATATCCTGGCGGAGCACCTGGGTACCTGCGGCAGCTTTGACGAGCGCCAGATCGGTGGCGAGCGCTTCAACTTCTTCGAGGGTTGCCCCGAGGCCAAGACCTGCACACTTGTCCTCCGTGGCGGTGCTGAGCAGTTCATTGCCGAGGTCGAGCGCTCGCTGCACGACGCCATCATGATTGTCAAGCGCGCCATTAAGAACCACACTATTGTCGGTGGTGGTGGTGCCGCCGAGATGGAGGTCTCTGCTTATCTCCACCAGTTCGCTGACAAGAACATTCCCCACAAGCAACAAGCTATCATCAAGAGCTTCGCCAAAGCTCTTGAGATCATTCCCCGTCAGCTTTGCGACAATGCCGGTTTCGATGCGACCGACATTCTCAACAAGCTGCGCGTGGAGCACCGCAAGGGCAGCACCTGGGCCGGTGTGGACTTCACCAACGAGGGCGTTGCCGACATGATGGAGCGCTTCGTCTGGGAGCCTGCGCTCGTCAAGACCAATGCCATCCAGGCCGCAACCGAGGCCAGCTGCCTCATCCTCGGCGTCGACGAGACGATCCGCAATGAGGAGAGCCAACAGCCTCAGGCCCCTGGCCAGCAGCTGCCCCCTGGCGCCGCCCAGCGTGCACTGAGAGGCAGAGGACGGGGCATGCCTCGTCGGTAAAAGGTGGTCATGACCGGAAAATGAATGGAAAAAGGAATCAAAAAGGAATCGATGAATGGCGTCTGTATGATACCTAGAACTGGCCTCCAGGGGCTTTGGCTTTCAGAAGTCGGAATAGACTGGGTCATTTGTCGCTTGTCACGAATTGTCAAGTTTCAAAGGGTTTACCGTGAGATTTGACTCCAAGGACATCGGTGACACTATTGGTTTGGACCAGACAATGTGGCAGTGCAGCGGACAGAGGAATATCCAGCTTGAGCACACGCTTGCTGGGGAGGTGTTGAAATGCATTGATGGATGGTGCTCGTTATTGGATTGGCAGAACCGGGAGATGACTACCGCACTCCGTCATCAGGGTACGAGCGAGAGTCAGCCCAAGAACAGTGCCAACAGAATTGTCCTATACTCCAGACCGTGATATTTGCTTGAGCCAGTGCAGAGTCTTCTGCTTTGGCCGAGATTGTTGGCAACACTACCGAAACTAGGGCTGAGATGTTGGTGCCCAGGTCTCTCCAGTCTGCGCTTGACGGTCTGATGCATTTCATCCCCTGGAAGAGAACAGTAGCCCTTGTTGCCCTTGTGTACTCAGATGATCCTTGCGGCGGCGGTCAAAGCCAAGGCAAAAAATAGCGCCCTGACCGATCCCTCCAGCGCAGCTCGGCTTTCCGCCGCCACCCCAGACCAGGAACCGGATGGGTTCCACCTTTACCGGTGCCCAGCTCCGAGAACACAACAGACTCTGCCGAATGATTCCAACAACACCCATCGACAGAGATCCTCTCCATGCTGGTAGCTGAGTTGTAGAGAGGCGCTTTCGTGAAGATGGGGAAACCATTGCCCCGTAAGGTCCAAGGGTCAATAGCCGTTTCCCGGGGAGCTCCACAAGGGAGTGACCACACCTACCTACCCTCCCGGGCTCAAGAAACTAGGCACGGCCTTATCGCCAACCGGAAAGGTGTTGAAGCCTCGCACCATGTGCGCGATGGTAAAGACCATCGTCGCCGTGTCTAAGGGCTTCGTCCGCCCTAATTCCTCACCAACTCGGACGTGACCACCCCGGAACCTCCCATCACAACCCCCCAGTATCAGGACCAACCTCCCCATGCTCTCTGCTTGTTTCTCGTTCCGAGGGGCAGAACAGGGACCCCCTCCTCCCCAAAGAAAGAAACAGAGGAACGGGCTGCTCACAGTAGGAAGCAGTACCACGGCGACAAGTTTGCGTTCCCAGGGAGTGATCTACTTCACCGCGGTCGCGAGGGGCCACTGCTGGAATGAGTCCCTCAGCCGACTTCCTTCAAGGGCACACCTTCTTCATGTTCTACTACTTCGCCACTTTTGCTGAAGATGTTTTGCATTCCACAAGGTGGTGAGTACTGCTCAAAAAAGGTCACACGCATGAGCCCTCATAACGATGTTGCTTCACTGAGGAATGTGATGTGGAAGTCACGGGCGCAGAAATCACATACGTTCAAAGATAGTAGTCATGCACGTCGAGATTCACAGTGGTAGCCCGTACTCATCCGAAGAGTTCAAATCCATCCTTAATTCAATTCATCGTATCTCTTCTATCGCGTGACCCGGAACCCAATCGTGGCAGAGCCGTACTCAGTTGCCTTGCACCAAAATCGGGCTCATTCCAAACCCCGTTGCCAAATTCCAAACCGCCGCTGATCGCCGAAAACCGAAGCCAACACCCAATTACCCGTAAACCGAAAATTTTGATTCCCATTGTAGTTGTACATCCGTCCAGCGAACAAGAGCGTCGCGAGAAAGTGTCGTCATTACATGATACGTGAGGGTGTTTAGGAAAGACCAAGATCAAGCACAAGCGTAACGCGTCCTAACGTACACGTTGCCAAAATGAAGAAGCCGTATCATCGTCCAATACCTATTCAAACGGAACCATTTCGCCAAACGAAAACACCTTGTATGTTATGAGCTGCCGAAGAAAACGTCGTCGTTGTTGGTGAACATGTTGACTGCGTTGTCGAATTCCTCGTCAAATTTGCTCATCATGAGCATACTAGGGTCGCGATCGAACTGAACCAATCCCTCCTCGGATGTGAAGGCCTTCATGAGGAGCTCGTCATCGTCGCCCAGACCCAGACTTGAAATGCTGGTGTTGCCAACGTGACCGGCATTGCCTCTCATTCCAGCGAGCAGCGAATCGTCACTGAAGCCTGTATTGTTGGGCTCGGCGTCGAAAAACTGATTGGGCGGCGGGGACGAGGACTGAGAAAGTTCCGGCGGGGTGTTGTACTCGCTCTTGGCTGGAGACCCGGGTTGCTGGGGCAACGAGATGGGTGCCTCCATGAGGGCCTCGGGCGATACGTATCCCGAATTGTGGCTCGCAGCTGGGGATGGCTCCAGATGCAATTCCCGCAAATCCCTGTGAACGCGAGGAGGCGATGAAGGCATGGGCGCGGATGAGACTGTGGTGATTTGAAGGGGCATATCAATCCCTTGTCGTTCGATGCTGATTCCGCCCATCTCGAACTGATCGTCTGACATCATGTTGAAGTCGTTCTCCGGCGAGTTGGCGGCAGAGCTGTCTGAGTAGCCGGATTGTGACGAGGTGGACGTGGCGGACTTGTTCTTAGTCCTTGTGCGGGCCGACTTGTTGACGCGCTCGTCCATCTCGGGACGATGCTTGCGGGGACGGCCACGCTTAACGACCTTCTTGACGATGCCGTCAAAGGCTCCAATGCACATCCCGCGCTGGCGATGGCGGGTGAGAGCGTCGTGACGAGCAAAGCTGTTGCCGCATTCGCAGGGATAGGGTTTGATGCCAGTGTGGATTTTCGCGTGGCGCTTCAGGTCGTGCTGGCGCACGAAGCATTTCTTGCAAGTAGGGCACTGGTACTGTCGGTCGTTGAGGTGGGTCTGGACGTGAGACTTGATGTTTTCCTTGCGTCCAAACTTCTTGCCGCAGTCCTCGTACACGCAGGTCCATTTGCCATTGCTGGGGTCGGGTCCTGTAATGTACGTCGCAATCTCATCGAGAGTGACGCCGGTGTCTGTCTTGGTTTCTTCGATGTTGATGCTTGCGATGCTAGCGGCGCTGGCAATGCTAGCGAGGGACTCAGTACGGCGATGAGGCGAAGAACGGCGGGAATTGTCAAAGGATCGGTCGTCGAAGGATCTGCCAGGCGATACAGAGCCAATGGTCATGTTGGGATGGTGGAGATCGGGCCTGTTGTCGAATGCGCTGTGGAAGTTCATGAGAGGCGTGTGAGGAGTTGATTGCTGGGACATGTCGGAGTTGACCTGGACGTCGTCTGAGAGGCCGTCGTAGCCACCCTGAATCTTCATGAACTCGTTGTTGAAGTTGTTCATGTTCATGAAATCCGGCGTGGGAACCACCTGCTCGTACAGACCATCGGGCATTTGAGAAGGCTGCTGAGATCCGGGCATGACGTTCTGCTCGGACTGCCTCCGCAGGTCCTCGAAGATGTTCTGGGCGCGTTGGTTGGACCGTCTCATAGGCTTCAGCGTCTCCTCCATCGACTCATCGTAACCCTCAGCAAACCGACTTGGTCTTGCAGACATGGGCTCGTGCTTGACGGCCCTGTCGTGGGGGGTCTCCATGGGGGTAGGAGGGAAGTAGTCTGGTTCGTGTAAGCGATTGAGCCGTGTCATTCCTGTGGAAAACGTACTCGTTGCATCCTGACGAGGTGGTGTCATTGGTCTTTGCATTTCGATGCCCATCGTCTCGAATTTGGTGACTCTATCCATGATGCCGTTGCTGATTCTCCGCGAAGAGCGTCTTGTGCTGGCGGTCTCGCCCTCGGAGATCCAGCCCTGAGGGGTGTCGGGAGTGTCGCTAAAGCTCATGAAAGAAGGGGTCGAGAGGGCGCTGTCGGATGCAAAGAGTTCGAAGTCCTTGTTGCTCCCCATGTTTGCCGCGTAGGGCTGCTGGTTCTTGGCCATCATGCCGTTCATCTGGTTGTCATACTGGTTGTACTGGACAGGCGATGAATCGAAGCATGAGGGGTTGAAGCGCTGTGCCTGAGGCGTGCCATGGGGGGACACAAGGTAGTTCTCATGGTCGCTGGCGGCCATGTACATCTGTTGCTGTTGGTGAATTTGTTGTTGTGAGTGTTGTCGAAGGTGTGCTTGCTGGCGGGGGCCCGGGCGTGCTTGGATGCGTTGCTGCTGCGCTTCTCGCAGTACATGCTGCGGTTGTGCTAGTCCTGTGTTAGTAGTCATACTTACCGTAGCAAAGTCCTGCCGTCTTGTGTCCAGGCTGAGGCCTCGGCGGTGGCCGAGAACTCGTTGGCGCTGGACATTTTGGGGCAAGGGCTGGATCTTCACTGCTTCGAATGCCGTCGGTGTCGAATTTTGGCGTCGGTGTGCTCTGTGACGGGCATGAAGATTGCTGGTTGGGGGGTTATTGGACAGCATTGTGTCGCAAGGTCGAGTCCGGAAGGAATTGTCGTCGGTCGTTTATTGTCGAGGGAACCTATGGGTCCGAAACTGTTCCGTGTAAGTTAGTATTGGTATTAGGTCTCGTGCGGCGATCCCCGTCGCATTCAAGGCAATTAATTAAACGGACGACGACTTACCTCACGCAGCGCAAGCAGAGCTGCCGGGCTAAAGGGGGGGGAGGGAAGTTGTGCTCAGTCGGGGTCGACTTCGCGGGTTAAACAGATGGTATCTGGTCTGTACGCCCTGTTAAGGCGAGGTGAGAAGTTACGAGAGCTTGAGAGCGCGCTCTCTACCTAGGCAAAGGTAAATTTGTCAATGGTAACAAGTAATGCTTGTCAGATGAGTACACAAGAAGCCCTTCTAGACCTTCTTGAGGAGCGGCAGTGGTGGTGGTATTTTGGTTGGTAGGTGGAGGAAGTTGTAGTTTGTAGTCGCGATGAACTGGTAGAGGTTGTCTTCCTGCAGTAGTGGATTTGACGGGAGGGGAGGGGAGGAAATTCAAGATTCCACTCTGGAGATAATCTGGGTGGGTAGGAGTAGTAGTAGTCGGACGAGGAAGAAGGGGAGGAGGACGGTAGTCAAACAGACACAGACCAGGCAAGGTAAGGGGAGGAGGTCAAGGCTGGGCTGAAAAAGGTGCAGGGGGAGGGGAGTTCCAATTGCTGTAACTGAGGAAACCATCTCACTCCAAACGATGCGCTGGGCCGGCGCTGGTTACCAAGGCGTGATGAGCTTTGTTGACATGGTCTCCACAGCAACGAGCCTCGCGCTTGCCTGCGCCTGCACTTTGCGCCTGCAGCTCCAGCCAGCTTCCCGTCCCTCCCTCAGCAGTGGCGGCGCTACAGAACGAGGTATGTGTGCAGGTACGTATCTTTTACCCTCCTTCCTTCCTTGATCCCGTCATCTGTGGATTCGTTCCTTTCCTGGTCCACCCATCATCGACACACTTTTAAACATGTCGTTTTGAGACAAGGACCTCCTGGCCCTGCACCCTGCCGCTCCTTGCGTCGTCGTATTCTGGGCCAGGTTTCTACGAGTCCGATGCTCTTCCATCATTGCCCGTTTTGAAATCTCGATTTTGGTTCTTGTTAATCTTTGCATTCACGGATGGCGGACTACAGTCGATGCACCCGTCGAGAGATCCAATCTCGTCTCCTCAGTTGTTGCAGCATCAGCATCATCCACGTCGGGCTTCAACATCCAATACTGTCATTCCCGAATTCGCTTACCACACCGCAACAATGTCATCGTGTCGTCTCGTCGTCGTCGACGTCGTTGTCGTCGTTATCTGACCTGAGAACTGGATCCAGAAACAGGACACCACCCCCGCCCACCTCAGAGCAAAAAAAAATCCCGTCTCCGCAAGTAAGAACCGAATCAAGGACGTGCTCCCGGTCTTCCCATCCAACGTCCCACGGTGTCATCCACATCCATCCATACGCCAACTCGATTCGATCACCGATCGCACAACCCCAGCAACCGGACTTGTGGAGGACAGCCGGCGGAACTGCCCACCTTCCACCATGGCACCGTCTGCTTGTGCCGTCTCACTTCGCCATCGCCGCCAACCGCACGGTACCGACGACACACTGCAGCCGCCGTCGTGCGTTGGTGCAGCCACACGGTCAAGTCAATGTTTCACCCGCCCTCGCCCCAAAGGTATTATCCGCATGTAAGACAACTTGTTTCCAAATGATGGGACTGCAAGACAGTCGGCATTTCCTTTTGTCATTTGTTCGCGCTCTGAGGGTGTACCTCTACTCTTCATGCTCGTCAACTAGTCAAATCGCCTGCCGGGCCAGAAATACGGCTAAGTCGAGACTGCTGTATCATTCATTGTATACACTGTCTTCTTCAACACCTTTCGACCCACGTCACATACAATCGAGCAATGCTGGCAGTGAGTGTTCACTGTCGTCACCTCTGGACGGACCGATGAGTATCGAGCGATGCCTTCAATATTTACAACCGTACAAAGACCGAGTCACACGTCTATCGGCTTTCCATGCCACCACACATACGAGCCACTGGGCCTACCCATGGCTTCCGTATTGTCAAAATTACAAAACGTATTGACGAGAGCACTGATGCAAGCGTTCATGCCGTCCACACCGTATAACCCTGATACCTTCGTAGCCACCCAGCCTGGGTGCACGGCAAGCATCTGCACCTTGAACTCTCCGAGGCATTGTCCAAACCAACCGTCATTGTCCGGGTCAGCCGATTGACCCCAGTTTTGGATGTTCGGTAACTGACTTTTCCGCCCGTCTTATCCGTGGGTGATGAGCATGTCGTTCTATATGATCTCAAGGGGGCAAGTGCTTTTCATACTGGCCATGTCCGACGACATGGTGATGATTTTAGGGCGCTCAGCGCGGAACAGAATTGGAAGAAGTGCGTTTGAGGCCATAGCAGGACCCTACAAATGGGATGGATGGTGGCGTCAACTTAAAACGGGGGACACTGTTTAACTTGGCTCCATGAGACAACGTTGACTTTAGATTCCCGGTTGAGATCACCAGCTCGACATCTCCGAAAAGGACCTGTTATCCCCATCAAGTAGATACAACTCTATCACATGTCACCAACGACTGACGGCAAAAACCGAAGACCCCACCGGCGCAGGTGACGGGAATATCGAGAGGTCGAACGCCGTAGCGCCAGCCGACTTGAGATGGGGCAGGTGTCAGTCGACGTAACACCCTCATCTTAGGCGGAGGGCTAGTCGGTCTCTGCGATCAGGTGCTTGCATTGGACACCGAGAGATGATCCCGCGTCGGTGGGCGATACGTGCCAAATACTTTGAAGCCCTTGGTCAGCAACCGGTTGGCGAGCTGATTGCCAATGCCTCGATTGGCGCCTGCCCAAGTGAGCCACTTGCCACAAGAGGCATTGAAGGATTTTGCACCGAAACGGGTAGCCGAGCCGGAGTGGCAGAGCCAGATCAGGTCAGCCCCCTCAAATATTCACAGCGATAGGCAACTGAGCGGCAAAACTGCCCTGAGCAAACATGCAGTGTACTGTCATGAGGGGGCGGCTTGGAGAAAGGCGTCTGTGGAGCGCCGGAGTTCGAGGTGGCTCATCAGCAATCAGAGTGGATGGCGGAGGTGAGCCATGCTGATCAAATCGACTGTTCTTGAATGGGTAGCCTGCAGAGATGAAACTGTGGATGCAACGAAGAATTCGGTCGTTGGACTGTGGCAGCCCTGGAGAAGCATGAGGAATGACCGGTCTTCATATAGTGTTCATCCGGCCACGGAAGACGTCGTTCAATCGGGCAGCTCGCGGGTCGGCCGGCGATCGGCAACGATGATACCCCATCTCGCCGCGGCGAGTGTGCTGCGGGAGGGCCCGGTGAACATGCAGGCCGAGACTATCTGTGGTAAGCTTCGTTAATTATCACCTCTCAAACTCAGGGCTGGGTGGGGATGTGAATGACTAACTGGAGTGTGATGTAGAAGTATCGCTTGGTTGTGCAGGCGCATGCTTAAAGCCTTCGTCCTCCGAAGAATCATCTGTCTTGGCATCTTACCTATCGGGTCAGGGCAGCATCGCAAGAGGATATATAAGAAGACAGCGCCGAGACGAATACAGTAATCAAGTAAACGCGACTTTCCACCACTTTGCAAGACACCCCTTTGCCACACGTTTCCAACCACCAACATATTTTCTGAGACCAAGGAGCAGAATAACAAAAATGAAGTCTTTGTCAGATGCAGCATCAGCCTTTTATCGCCGGCCTGACCGACGGAGACGGCCGCGATGACAGAATATCCACGCCCATCTGGTGAGACATATTCCTCAAACCCCTCCACCCCCTTCCACTTCCGCAACCCAGCACGCCGCGTTGAAGACCCGTCCTTCACAAACCTCCCTTCCCCGGACACATCCCTGAAACACATCCAGCTCTCCCTCGACACGCTCGTCTCGGGCCTTTAACTCTTCTCCCTCACAGACACCCAAAGAGACGATTGGCATACGTTATCTCTCAGCGCGAGATCCTCGCGTTCTCTGGGCTGAACCTTATGGGTGCAGGTCCAGTGGTGCAGCAGGATTTTGCGGATTACTTCGGCAAGCGCGATCACCAGCACGCGCGTCCGGCATTGTGAAAGGGTACTTTAGGTTGCGCATCACGCACCGAGACGGCAACAAGGAGGTGGTCAAGAGGCTCTTGAGCCCGATGACCACGACGGTGCTGTGGCATCAGGAGATGAGTTACAAGACGCAGCCCCGGAGTACGTGATGCTGAGCTTGCTTCACACTCTCGATATCGGAGGGAGTGTGGTGCTTGCAGCGACTGATATAGCGTATAAGTGAGTGCTTCCACTTTTCGTTCCTGCCTGGTTTTCGCCGTTATAGATACCATGAAATTTGTGTTGATGATGTAGATCCCTGACACCTCTCCCCAGCCGTGCAATCCTTTTCGACAAGCTCGGCGTGGCCCGCATGTTCCCGCGTGGACGCTGTCGATATTTTTAAACGGCTCGAAGTGCCAGAGAAGGGCACGCTGGTGATTTTTCGGCTGGGGCACATGGTTTCGGATTACGGTTTCCAGGCGAGGATGGGTTGGGGGCTGAGGACGGTCTTCATTTCATGTTGAACAGCTGGAATCGTATTCGTAAGTTTTCCCTCCCCTTCGCTTTGTAGCTCATGTGGGTTGTCAATGCATACTACGCATGGAATCGGCTGTTGTGGATTATCTTGACGATGACTTCAATTCCATATTTAGACACAGTTTCCGGCTTTTTGGTTGTGGCTGAGAAGCCTACATCTCTGAGGACTGACAACAAGGTCGACCACCTGAAAGTGTCGACTTCATAGTAAAGTTTGTGGTATAAAATACCCGTGTAGCTAGGTTTCTGATTGCGTCTTGACAAACCGTCCGTACAATTATGGTGTGTGTGCCACCAAAGGTCGGACTTCTCGACATTGTCCGTGGCCGACAGGACCCTGGAGCCGACACAATGCAGACCCTGCTCCGTAGAGCCTCAACCGCAAGAAAGACAAAGACATCGACGGAGTGGACGAAGGGAAAGTTGCGCGTGATGCCTCGGGACGTAAGCTGGACCTCGTAGCAAATTTTCTCACAAAGGGGCGATCGACCAGGCACTGGTCAATTAGAAAAGAGTCAGGCGATATTGGCTTCTCAGGTGAGGCTGGAAAGGGGACGGCAAGACCCGCCATGTCGGGTCGGGGCCATGCGGCGAGGGAGGGTCCAGACATAAGATTCTTAGCAACCATGTACAGTTTTTGAGAAGCGTGAAGCCGGGGAAATCCTTGAACGAGAGGAAACGTTGTTGGCTGGGGAAGACTCGGAAAGATGGTAGGCGGCGGTGGTGTAAGAATCAGTCCATGATGATGTGGTTGTTGGAAGTATGTAATCCGGCGACGACAACTGGACGGAAGCAGACTTGGGCGCAGTGAGTAGAAATTGTAGCTAGCTGGGAGGAAACAGGCTGCAAACATCGGATGACATGCACCTCGACTCGACAGGGTTCAGCTGTCTTATTGGAGACTGCTATTCACCGCCGCCTGGTCGGTCGGGTTCATGCAAGGAGATGTACATGATCTTGCATGGGCTTGTTTGGAGTTTCCGGGTGCAATTGAGTTTTGCAGACTTGAGAACAGATGGAGGGCATCAATCCACGGACTCGAGCTTGAATAAGAGACACAACCCAATCCCATATTCACTGTCTCACTCACAACCCAAAGGATGAAGTCACACTCGAGGACGAAAAGAAAAGGTCGACGGGTGTCTTGCGACAAGGCCTCGGGAGCTTCAGGGACCGACCAAGTGGGGGCTCTCGGATGTGCACGAACAATGATTGGAAAATGGAAGGTGAACTGGAGCGTGGATGAGATTTGAACGCGACTGCAGGTGCCGATACTGGCTCGTGCGCCGTGTCCCCCTGTCACCTCGACAACCGGGGTGCCTTTTTTCTGCCACAGCTGTCCGCTGGACGTATGTCTGCTTCAGCGGTGACAATGACAATGGCGGCCTTGTACAGCAGCAGGCAGACCAGCCGTCCAGGGTGCGCCATTCTGAACAGTACTGTACGGATAACAACAAAATACTACCACCAATTTCGACCCCCATGACCGCGGACTGGGACCAGCTGCTGGATGGGCCTTGACCGTGGACCTGGAAATAACTGGCCCGGCCCCGACCCAGAAGCATTTCCTCCATCTCCCGACCGTCAATATTATCTTGGCCTAAGCACTTGGAGCAAGACTTCCAGCTTTCTGCAACGGCTTTCTTGTAGCGCAGCCTAAAGAGATACCAGACCAAACTACAGATACATTGGATACACCATTTCCTCTCATCTGAGCCTTTGTCGCCGTCTCTTTGTTTTCTCCCAGCAACCGACTTCCCTCCGCCTGCGAATTCCGAGCAGCCAGCAACAATTTACCTTTCTTGACACCCCCGACTCTGACTCCGACTCTCCCACGCGTCGCCCTCGGCACCCACTCTCTCTCCAACCAGAGGGAACCGAGTGAAAAAAAAAAAAAAAAAAAAAATAGCAACCTCGCATCAACACCTTCCATATCGCAATCTGACAAATTCATGCAATGTCAGGCAACACCCTTAGAGGCACGCCCAATCGCG
>JAIMZG010000128.1:0-21954 GCA_020466075.1 Colletotrichum coccodes | reverse complement strand
CGAGAGAGAGAGAGAGATCACGGAGTACATCTCCAGCGCTCCAGACTAGACATAAACCCTGTCGCCTATAGTTGGTTGGAAGGTATTCAGTCTTGGGGGCATTATTTCTCAGCTTGTCGATTTGCGTTGGTCAGAGCAGCATGTGAAGTTTCGTTTCGGATTTGGTCGTGGACTCTGGTTCTTTGTCGGCCGTTGCTCCTGGCTATGACGGGTAAAGTTCTTCATGAGTTCATTATTGTTACATATTACGTATAAATGAGCTTCAACCATCGTCCCTGAAGCCGGGGTCATCTAGATATCGTAACACTTTCCTCCTCATGGTCCATGTCGTTCCTTTGAGCAATATTACAGATTTCCTTGGCCATGGTACATTGAGCCGCGATAAGATGCTTCGTCGTCTAATACCTCTCCCTCTCCTGTCGCCTCACTTCGTCGCGGAAGACGTTGCCACCCTGTGCGCCCTGGTCCGGGAAGTGGCTCGAAGTCGGGCTGCCCGCCAAGCTACCGAGCGCATCACTGTCCCTCCTAGGACGGCCAACAGGCTGCTGGCCATCGAGAGGCTCGTCACGATAGACGTACCCACCACCGGGACTCATCTCACGCTGTCTGAGCTGGATACCGCGGTCCTTGCGACCCTGGAAGACGCTCTGGCGCATGCGGGCCCCCAGACGCTGCGCACGCGACTTGCCGACGCCGTACCCGTGACGCGAGCGGCTCATGACGTTCCCGAGGCCGATCTGGCGAGTGCGACGGTTCCAGATGCAGCCACCGATGAGAGCAATGACGATGACGCCAAAGACGGTGGGCAGGGCAATGTACAGCTCGGCGCCCTTGGGCATCCTGGCGGGCTGCGGGTGGTACTGTGGGCGTTTGGCGATGAGGACGCGGGGTCCTGTGATCTCCTTTTGCGCGACGTTGTCGATGGTGTAAGACATGAGGAGCTCGATGGTGGCGTTCTCCTGGCCGCTGGGGATGAGGTTTTTGTTGACGTTCCAGGCGTAGTAGCCGTACGCAGCCGGGTTGGTCTTGTCCGTGTCGGCGTTGAGGACAATGTCGCCGACCTTGGTGCCGTTCACGTCCTTGCCCTGGATCTTGACGTGGACGTTGGTCTTGTTGCCCTTGATGAGCACGGTGGGGTCCCATGTCACTAATGGAGGTCAGCATGTTGTGCCTTCTTGCGTATAAGACCGAAAGAATCGCATACCATAGTAAGTCCCATCGGTGTAGAGCTGACTGCCTTTGACAGGGTCACAGAAGGGAGAAAAGTCTCCTTTCGTGTTACTGCAAGGGGCGAAAGCTCCAGCACCGTTCTTGTTGTTGGCAGTGGCCACCGGCGGGCTGCCAGTGCTTGTGGTGACCTGGACGAGGCGAAAGTCGGTCAGGGTGAAGACGCTTCCGGTCAATGCATTGGGCGCGGTCGACTCTAGGGTTGGGGTGCCAGAGATAGTTGTCGGCACGGGGGTGACGGTCGTCGGGACGCCCTTGTCGTTGACGCTGATCCAGGCGGCGGTGGGAGCGAGGGCATCGGCGCGGGCAACGAGGTTTGGCGCGGGGACGGCGGCGACGCCCCGGAGAAGGAGGGCGGCTGAAGCGGCGAGGTTGAGCGCGTGCATCGTGATGGCGGTGATCGTTCGGCGTTGGTCGCTTGGCGATGAGGATTAATGGTCAGACTGCCTGGAGCAAACGAGCGCGTGGAGAATCTCGAACGAGAGGTGTATCTCGTTGCGGAGATGTCAATTGCCGGCTCAAGCTTTCGTCCAATATGGATGAACGATTCGCGATCGAGAGTGAGGGAGGAGATGGGACGATGTTTACAAGAGACGAACGGGTCGAAGGGGAAATTTAAGAAATGTCACCTCCCAGGTCGCGGAGGCGACGTGCATAATCCTTCCAGCTCTCAGCGGACAACCTGGGCGCTGTGGGAGTGTCGTATTGGCCATGTACAAGGGGCAGCCCCCACTCCCGAGATTAGCTCTTCACGGGGACGGGGCGTCGAAAAACAGGCTTAAATCGCGCTGCAGGCCTGGGCTTACCGAGCTAACCCTGCCGAATTGCCGCTCTCCTCAGAGACATTCTCGATGGAGCTTGCCGAACGGTTCGAACGGCCCGTCTCTGATTGGCCAATACAAAGATAATACAGGGGGCTGCTGTCTTATATCATTGTAAGTCAGAAACATCCTTCATAACTTCAACCGGCCCCTTGCCTTCTTGACAACGAACGGTGATGGGATGCATTAGCGATTGTAAGTGAAGAGAGGGCTTGATGAACATCAAGTACTAGCGTCCCTTATCCTAATTGGTCTTGTTGGTAGACTTCCCCAACTCCCCGATCTTGTTTCTCATTATCCGTGGCGTTTTGTTCAGCAGTCGTCTCATCCTCTCCGTAATACAAATCGCTGTCCCAGGTATCTACATCAATGCGGCATCATCATCGGTCCGTGGAAGTTTCTCTGTCTCCGAAACGGCAACTCGGTGGCCCCCGACCGCGACGGAATCGCAATTCCTCCTGCATGTTCCTGCTCACGAGATGCCGACTCGTCCTGTCCCTGATCCTTCTGCCCTCTTTGCCTTCCCTGACATCTTCCAGAGACCTCCTCAGGCCGTCCATCCAATATGAGAACGGGTACTTTCCGCTGATGCGGCCGACCAACCTCGAGCGGATCCTGGAAGCCTTGCGGTCTCGTCCTCTTCTTCAGGCCCAGCTTGATCCGCTGCGTCTCGATCTTCTCCGTGTCGGTCCTCATGCCAGTCGACACCCGGTCCATCTCCAGCTTGAGCTCGTGACCAGGACATTGCTTGTTGGGGCATCGGCCGGGCTCGATTTCCCTCTTGACCTCGCCGTCGAGGAAGGGGCAGTTCTTGGCGCTCGGGACCGAATCGAGAGGAGTGGTGAAGTCCCATTTGATCTGGTGGAAGCTCCATAACCAGGCCATGCAGAGATGAAAGTGCATGTGTCTGTGGAAGCCGCAGCTTTCACAGAGGGCAATGGTTTCGATACACATTCCCTCGCTATTGCTGTTGCGGCGAGGAATCCGCGGGCACTCAAGAACCTAGCTCGTTTCGAATCGCGCGGTATGTTGTGATGGAACGTCTCTAGATGGGCTCGGCTGTGACGGAAAGGGAGTTTGATCGTAGGTTTGGTGTCGGATTGGCGATGAAAGAGACTTTTCATCGACTGTGTGGTAGGCTTTTCAGATTTGTCGTCGCCATCAAGCGATGCAGAAGAATCGATTGACATGGTAATGAACACGAGTGGCCGAGTACGGTTGAGGAAGGAGCGAGAGGGATAGATGTTGCTGTTGAGGGGAAAGGAGGGTGCGAGGGAAGACATCTGCCAATTCAACTTCGTCCTTTCTCCGTTAGCAAACCACTCTCCAACCTGGTCACCAGTCGCCAAGTTCACAATATCCATAAGACTCCGTACGCTTGCTCAGATGGCCATAGCATTGATTTCTGCCAGTTGGAAACAAGAAACCTCTCAAATTCGAACCAAAAAAAAAACAAAGCGCCAACTCCATACAGAGGCGTCCCACTACTGGAACAAAACCCGATTTGCCATCTCTCAGTAAGAATGCTTTTACACTTTTGTTTATACCAGCAACTTCTAGTCCCTGTCCTTCTTGGACTTCTTAGCCTTCTTGTGAGACTTCTTCTCACCAAGGGCCTCATCGTAAATCTCCGCCGCTGTCGGTCCGGCCTTGCGCTTCGACTTGCTTGACTTGACGCTGACTACGCCGGACTTGCCCTCCTTGACGGCCTGCTCCGCCTCTGCCCACGCGGGAGCATCACCCTCAACTTCGTATCTTCGAAATGTTAGCTTGGACTCGTCCAAAGGTCACATTAACTGGAAACTTACTGGTCGAGAGGAAGGGAGTCGATGAGCTCACGCTGCTTCTTGCGAAGCTTGGCCAGAGCCTCGTCGCCTCCCTCTTCAAGTTCGTCTTCGAGAGAGGTCTCAAGAGGAGCGAACCTCTTGTCCACAACCTCGTCATCATGAGCACCAGACGCGTTCTCCCGGCTGACACCAATGGTATCGGCCTTGGGCAACTCGGCCTCGACGGCAGCGTTAACCAAGCTTCCAAAGTGTGACGTGATCTTCCGCAAGATCTTGATGAACATGGCCAGGAGTTGTGATGACGGGAGAGATAGCTCCTGGGAGATCACATCCATATCCTTCCTTTGCAGACCAATGGCGAGTAGGATGGCCTGCTGTACACCGGTCAACTTGATGTCGCCCTTGAGCTTGCCAGTGAAGTAGAGGCCAGCGAGCGTGGGGACGAGATCGAGGATGACGTGGTAGTCCAGCATGTTGTTGGCATATGACTCGAGACGCTTCAGGTCGAAAGGCGTCAAGAGTCTGTCGAGCTCGACCTTGGTAAGAGCCGTGGGCTCAGTGCCGTCGAGCCTGGCGCCAGCGTTGGCGGACTCGTCAATGCTGAGAGCAACGACCGACTGGAACTCCCTGAATTGGTAGGAGAGCAGCGATTGGAAACGACGCTGGAAATCCCTCGAGAAAGCGCCGAGCCATGACTGGTCTGCGGTGTTCTCCAGGGGTCGGAGCATGACACACGTGTGCTCGCCCGTCAGGTCGTTGGCAGTTTGCCTGAGATAAACGGGGGCGAACGAGGCACGCTTCCAGAACTTGTGGAGCTGCTGCGTCAAGCCGTAGCTGACACCGACGTAGTCCAACGCAGCGGGCCTGATCTCAGAGAATCTCGCAAATAGCGGCGGCAGTTTCTTGATGTCTCTGATGTGAACATCGTCCGCGAGCAGCGAGGTGTTGGCCAGCTCCGCATCCGTCACTCTGGGCAGTGTGTCCTCCATGCTAAGGTCGGCGTCCTCGGACAGGTTGGTGAATTTTTGCTCGTAGAAGTCGGTAAGCAACTGCAGAGCCTTTGTGCCGTATCCCATGGACATGTACTCCGGGTTCGTGGCTATCCTGACAACGCGGGCGCCGGATAGAGAGGCAAACTCATCGTCCTGGTACTGCTGGCTCACAAGCCAGGGGATCAAATCACCAGAAGGCCGTTGTCCTCTGCTCAAGCTGTTGATGACGCTCTGTCTGCTGATCTTACCTTCCAACGCGACCTGAATGACACAGAGAGGCTCGGGCAACTTTCCGTCTGACGTAGGTGCAATGAGCACGTAAAGCTCGTGAGCGGGTGCATCACTCATCAGTTGGAGGTCGTCGGGAGAATTCTTGTAATGACTGGCGACGTAAAGAGCCACCATCTGCTGCAAGAATTTCTCGGGGATGGGGTGGAAGGAGAAGAGGGTATCGCGGTTGACCTTGAGCAGCTCGCACTGGGACGGGTCGGGGCAGCCCTGGCTGCTAGCCTTAGCCTTGGGAAGGGTGGCATCCAGGCACAGAAGCTTATTCAGCCATTTCTCGACCGAATCGCCCTGGGCGTACCTGATGGGCTCGGATAGCGTGATCTCACGAAGAGAGCGGCTGGCTTGGTGGCCTTGGTCCTTGGCCGTCTTGCCGGTGGTGCGATCAGCAACCTCCGTGTCGTCACTCGTCTTCGCACCGGGTCTTGACTGCTCTCTCAGCTGCTTGATCAGCTTCAGCGAGAGCGAACGTCCAGTACCCTCGTACCCGTTGATAGTAGAAGCCATGAAGACCAGGTAAGGGCCCATCAGCTTGCGCACCAAGGGTAGGGGGATGGCAGCAGCCTCATCAATGACGACCAGCTCGGCCTGACCAAGAACATGAGCATCCTGGGGCCTAATGTACTGAATCGTCTGGCGATGCGCCCGGTGGATATTGACTCTGACGATAGCCTTGTTGAAGTCGGGGTTTGTAGACTGGATAATCGAGTAGTCGGCGTGGTCCGCGTAGCCGAGTGCGTCGAAACCCTTGAAGACAAATTCGAACAGTGTCTTCAAGTTCTCAGGCGAAGGAGAAGTGATGAAGATGTTGCTGTAACCGTGCGCCACAGCAGCCGCAACAGCCACGCCCATCGCAGCAGACTTTCCGCGTCCTCGCGCGGCCGTCAAGGTCACCGTGCTCCTCAAAGTTTTCTCGGCGATAGCGTCCACAAAAGTCAGCAGCGCCTTGGCCTGGTCGACCGTCTTCGCAAGGGTAACCAGGGAGCCAACTGGTTGGGTATCTTGTAGGGCTTCCTTCATGTTCTCCAATTCCTGCTGCGTCTCGGTCTTGGCGATGTCCTTGTCAGCCGGCGGCAGCCCCTTAACATTCTTGCCACCCGAGATGGGCAGGACGTTCATCTCGTCGTCGATGACGAGACATGAGTCGCAGCTTCCCAGAGAGAGAATGAAGCGCTCGTTGAAGCGAGCGACAACATCGTCGTGCGCCTCTGTCCGGTATCTCGAGTGGATGTCCATGGACATGGTGTACAGCTGCTTCAAGCTGGTCATGCCCTTGAGGAGGAGAACCACCAAGCCACCACCCTCAACTGTCTCGATTGTTCTCGCAAGGATGTTTGGCGTCATGGCCTCGAAGTCTTGCAAAATGCACATGCCGAAGGTGTTTCCGAGCACCTTCTCCGTCTCCTTGTAGTAGACATACCGGATGTTGTGGAGAGACACGAAGAGCTCGAAAGGGTCGGAATCGTTGGCTTCGCGGGTGCCGCGCTTGATCTCCTTCTTGATCTTGTTCTCGCGCTTCTTACGGTGACTTGCGGGGCACAGCTGTCAGCTCGTTGTCCTGTGTAAGTGCTTCCGAGGAGGGGTCCATACCTGGTGAAGCCCAAGAGCTTGTTCTTGTATGCCCACAAGACAGACTTGTTCTGCTTGATGTCCCTCTGAGACATCAAATAGTGCAGGTTCACGATCACATCCTTGGCGTGGTCACCAACGACAACGAAGAAGCTTCGCTTCTTCTCCTGCAAACCATTGTAAATAAGGTTCGGGATCCGCTGGTCTCTGCGCTGGAAAGTCAGTATTTTGATTTAATCGTAGTTCGAACTTGGCAACATGACATACACTGCCTTGCGTGACATCTTGGGAAGAGCTCGCAGGTGGCGGGGGGAGCAGAAGTTGGCGGGTACGAGCTTGCTGAGGTCGGCGCAAACTTACTTACCATCCTCAGAATCGAGGAAATCCAAAAATTTGGCGGAGAGAACATTTTCTGCCGAGCGGTGAGCTCAAGTGTGGATGCACCTTGGTGGGGTATAGGAACTTTTCTGCTATAGCCACCCCACAACTTGGCTGTTGCCACGCCCCTGGACGATCACTAGAAATCATAGGAACGGTCATGCCTATCGACACAAGGCTACTTTTATGGGAATCTCAGACTTTGAATATTTCCATCCTTATGGACCTAGTAATACACTCTTTTTTGTACAGGATCTCTTCTTTTCTTCCCTCTCGCACAGTTTCGGTTCCGAGTCTCTCTGAGGATTGCGGCACGGGCATAAGTGATGGCTCTGGATGCAAACAGTTGGATGATTGCTATCTGATGCAAAGCTGTCCCTCTCTTCTCTCTATGAAGCCCGAGAACTGGCCAAAGAAAAGATATGAAACCATCAGTGATGCCTGGCCGAACACCAATTATGAGAGAAACCTTCTGCCTAGATATGCTCGAGAAATAGCGGGAAAAAACGGCGGGCTTGTATATACAGCCACCCCAGCTTATATTCTGTCCAGCTTGCGGCGCAGGTTGCGCGTGCGCTTCATCAACTTCTTGTACTTCTTCTTCTTCATCTTCAGCTTGCGTTGACGCTTGACGCTGATCGCCTGCATGGTGTCGTGGCCTTGCGCCTCATCGAACTTCATTTGGCGCAGAGCCATGCGCTCGAGGAATGAACGAGGGACCTCGTCCTGCATGATTCTAGGGCTGTGAGCGAGCACCTGAACCTGGCCATCGGCGTCAGTTGTCTCCTCGATCGTGAACATGGCCTTGTAGACGCGGTGGTGGGGAGCCTCGTCAAGAGTGTCCTCGATGGCGGACTCGACGTGGGCGTCGGCGGCGCTCATGGCTTCGGGCGCGGGAGGGGGGCGGAAAGGAATGAACTGTCCGGCCATGGCGTTCAGCTGGACGTAGACGCTCGACTCGCTGCCGTCGGGGTGCTTAAGGTCAATCTTCTGGATCGGCTCGCCTGATGCGTCCGCCTCCTGGCTGCCGATGGTCATCTTAGCCATGGCACCCTCAAGATCGTCGGTCGTCCTCGATAGTGTTGAAATCACGTCGGTGACCTTGTTTGCCTTGGTTCGGGGCTTGAAGATTGCGGCGAAGGCTTCTTCAGTCACTGACTTGGGCATGCTGTGGGTCACGGATATCGGTCGATGGAGCGAGAAAAAGGTTGATAGCCCCAGAGCTGCACGTCTCTTGTCAGTATTTTTCTCCCACGACGGTTTCTTGATGGCATCATACCCTCTTGAGACAGGTGCTGTGTGCTGGGCACGCTCGGCAGCTTCTGCGCAGCCTCCCTCTCGGCGCCATCCTTGCTCTTCCGTTTCCGCTTCTCGCCGTTCGACTTATTATTGCTGGAGTTCGACGATGTTGATGCGTGGACTGACTGGCCCTGGCCCGGAATATCCTTGGAGCCATTGTTGTTCGGACTCGAGGGGCTCGAAGAGGACCATCGTCGCTGGTGGCCGCCGGGTCTCTGCTGCAGAGTGATGGTCGCCGTAGCTGCTCTCGGAGCGGAGGTGCTGAGGGAGGCGACGATAGGAGACTGGGGCGCCGAGGCGACCACGCGCCGCACCGATGAGGGCAACATTGTCGCCAGTTGTAGATTCCGATGAGTCGGGGAGGCGGCTTGTAGGGGGTTTGGAGGTAGTTGACGTTGGCGCAGTTGTTGCCGACAGAGTCGGTTGATGGTTGGCAAACCCGGATTTGGCCGCGAGACGGGAAAAGCTCACGGGTCCACAAACACCTTGTTACTTAGGCATCCGCTACGCACAGGCCACTTGTACCTTTTTTCCCAGGTTTTGGGATGGACGATGGATTTGAGATGAATCAACGTTCACGCCTAAAAGTGTTAGTTGAATTATTATTTTCAGAGTAACGACGTTGCTGGTGCTCCGGAAGGACTTGACGCCGGCAACACTTCTTTATCCTTGTGGGATCGTAACCATTTCTATTGCTCTGTCACGGGAACACAGTTAAGCGCCGGTAACACATGACCAAGACTCACGCAATTCACCCGCTCGGCCATGACACACCGCTGGTCCGTAACAAACCCAAGACTCTTTTCCTTGAAACTCCCGCCTTCCGCGCAATAATTAGACCGGCACGAAAACATTGGCTTCGTAAGAAGATCCATATCTTATCTACCCCTCAAGAGAGTATCCCACTTCCCCCGCTTCCTGTCCCATCTTTACCAGCATTCTCCGCATATTCTCTGCTCTCGCCCTCTCGGTCTCACCCAGCACGCTCAAGTCGACCTGATCCACCCAACCCTTGAGCCCGTGTTGCAGGACGTTGCGCGCTCTGAGAGTGCTGCCTTTGACATGGCCCGCACTTCCATGTAGCGTCATGCGCTCTTTGCTGGCGACATACGCACCGCGATGCAGGATGTTGTTGTTGTAGAAGACAATGTCGCCCGCCTTCAACTCGACAAAAAGCTGATTGGGGATGTCCTTCTCATACGGATCTGCGTTGCGCTCCACGTCTGTTCTGGCTCGGGCGTGCGAACCCGGGACGACGATGAGGCTGTTATCATCATAGAGGGCCAGATTCCATTGCGCAGAGTATGCTGGCTTGTGAAGCCGGTCCAACTCCTCCTCTGCAGTAGCCGTTGCCGGGATGTCATCTCTGTGCCACCGGAGCTCGAAGTCTTGATCTGGCCGGACGAGCAGATTGAATAGTTCCATGACAAGATCGTCGTCGGTACATTGCAGCAGCTGTTTGGTAGGCTCAACGACAGCATTCGAGAAGTAAGTACGGATGAAGACGTCGTTGTTTGGCATATCTGGATGCATCATGCCCTGCACGCCCCAGATACCGTCGGGAGGTGTTTCGAGCGTGGCAGCCGGCCACGGAGGAAACTGCTTCGGGAGTGTCCGGACATTGGGCCATTTTCCGGCTCGGGCCAGCGCCGTGGCTTCCTGAGCGGCGTTCCGAAGCTTCGTGAGTTGTTCTTCGCCAAGTATTGAAGGAATGACAACAAAGCCATCACGGTTGAGGCGGTCGAGGAGGCTGGAGGCCGTCATCTTGCGCAGGTCGTATTGTGAAGCTGTACCGAGCGAAACTAAAGTCGGGCTTGTGTGCTACGAGAGGTTTCTCCTTATTGTGCACTCGTCGCAATATTCCTCGAGGCTCTCATGCATCGGCGTCAAGTTGCTTGCAACGTTGCAGCGGCTGACTCCGTATGGAAGGATCCCCGGCTGAAGGTGGGGTGAATGGAGAGGGGGATGGCTTGGTGTTGATAAAAGACACTACATCAGACGGTTCGACGTAGATAACGAACGCGGGGCACTGTGCCAGATGTGTCCACTTGGCTGTCTTGACTGGGAGCTAAATCAGAGTCTGAGGCCAATCCGTCGGCAGACGGGTTTTTTCAGGCGAGATATCCACAGGTTGACTCGTTCCAGAGATGGGAAAGGAAAGTTACCAGCTGCGATCGCCGGGTCCCCGGAGCTTGTCCTCACCTGCTCCGCCTCCGGAGCTCATTGGCCGGCGGAGCTTGACCGGTGCCGTCGGCGACCAATATCGGCCAAGCCTTCGATTTGGTATAGGAAGCAGCACAAGGTCGATGAGCTAGCCAAAGCAAATAGTTGGAAACTTAGTATGCTGGACTATAGAGTGATTCTTTGCTTCCCAAAGTTTCGAGGAGGCGAATTTTAAGCCCGCACCGCAAGAGCATGCTCGAGATAAAAGCAGGCCTTGAAACAGCTTGGTTCGAATGTTATGTCCAGGTCGCAAGAAACTTGCCCCCCAGGCATTTCACCACAGCCAAGAAACATAAAAATGCATTCAGTGAGTTTGCATGTTGGAGACAGCTGATCTTGCTATTGCAAAGAAGAATGGTGCAGTATGTTCCTGCTGGCCCTGCCCATAGCCATCTGTAATCGCTAAAACACAGTCTATCCTGCTTCTAATGCCCCCAAACCCGAAGCCACAAAATGCAAGATCCATGTCGAAAGCAAAACAAGCTCGCAAATCCCTTTGGCCCGCTCTCAAGTTGTGCATTTCCAACCACCGCTTGCCCCTCTGCAACTGGGCGAAAACCCTGGCTCGAACCCTTATTGGCTGTTCAGGAAACTAAGGTAAGAGTTCCAGCCGATGCTGATGACGTTGACGAAGAGAACGCGGTGGTGAAGGGGGACGAGCTTGAAGTTGACCATCTGCACGAAGGGCCAGAGCATGTAGTTGGAGGTGAGCGCAGTCTTGTAGTTCTTGTCGAGTTTCTCCTGCACCGAACCGCCCTCGAGCGTGGCCATGGAGGACAGGAAGACACCAATCATGACGGGGGCGAAGACGCCCTGGTCGACGGCGACGCGGGCGAGCATTTCAGCGTTCTTGTTCTTGAGAACGACGTTGTTCTGAAGGAACTTGAACCAGTTGGTGGCGACAGGGCCGAAGATGGCTGGAGAGAGTCAGTACAAGCTGAAGGGGTTATTGGCCCCAAAAGACCATGAGTGCATACCTCCACCGTAGAGGGCCATTCGGGCGGTGCGGGAGAAGTCATGCTTCTCGAGGCCGCGCTTATCGACGAGCTGCTGGGCGGTGATGTCACCGGTCGCGAAAAGAACGGCAGTGGTGATGCTCTGGGTGAGCAGCGGGCGAGCCGCGAGTCTTGCCTGATACCTGACAACGATGTGTTAGCGATGGATCCTTGGCGATATCAGGGTTGAGATGAGGCTCACCAGCCGAGCATTGTGAATGTCGTCAGAGAGAGAAAACTGAAGGAGTCGGTCTAGATCTTCGATTTAGTGTAGGTCTCGGGGGAAATGAGAGCGACTTGATGAGAATTGGCGAGCACAGATCAACCCGTACCAGGGAGTAAAAGGAAAAAAAGGACGCGAGTGAGTGGATTGGCAAGGTGAGTTGTTGCGCGAGGAAATGTGAAAGGCGAAAGGCAACTCAGGATTTGGAGGCTAGGTACCCAGCAAGGAAGGTGGATGGCGATCGTCAGGCCTACGAGCTGCACGTGACGGAAAGTCCCAAATTGACCTGATTAGATGGCGAGACACAAACAAGAACTGAAGGCTAGAACACTTTGAAAAAGAAACGACGATGGTTGCGATGTCGCGATAAGAAAGCCCAATTGATCTTGGCCAACCGACGAAGACCGGGAAACACTGTCCTCGAAAGGTCTGGGGATTACGGGCTCTCGGTCAGGGGCTGCGCACACAGCCAAAGGCTGCTTCTTTCCAAAGATAGTACTCCGCACCAGCGCCTAATGCAATTCTCGGGGTGATATTCCAATGTTCCACTCGGCGGCTGTTCCCCGAGACCCCAAGATGCCCACAGTCTGGGGTGCAGGAATTTAATCATGTTCTCGTGACAGTCCTCAGGCTTCTCTTAATTCCACGTTTCAAGGCCTGTGGTGAGATTGAATCGGAAGCTGGCGTCTTCTCCATAGTTCTTGGGGGTTCCTACGTGCGGTGGCCTCAATGGCGATAGTGGCGTCCATCGCTAAGCACTCGGCGCTGTGAAGTCGCAGAGACTCCAAAGAGTCGACTCCCCCCTGGGACCCGAACCACGACTCTCATCTCGGACTCGGTCGCAGGCACCTCGCCGATCGAAAATCACCAATTTGTTCCCAAGCCCACTCGACGCTGGTCAATAGTGCGAACCATGTCACGCATTCCATCCGCGTAGCCTGTATGCCTCCAAATTGGTACACAGTCCATCGGAAAAGGCCAGACCTCCGGTCCCGTCTATCTATAAAGCTGTGCCTTCCATAGGGATCTCATTCCCACTATTTCCCTCGTGGCTTCACCTCGACCGACTGCGTCTTCTTCGTACCGCTGCACCAGGCAAACGGACACAATGAAAAACAGTTGTTGAAAATCAAAAATTGCCACAGCGATGGCCCCGAAGGACAATCGAGAGCAGTCGACTCCGCGATGTGCAATGCAGGCCTCCCACTCTACATTCGGAAGATCTTGAGCTTCTGAATGTCCATGAAGGTAAGTATGAAGAAGAAAAAGAGAGAAAAAGAATGAAAAGGTGGGAGAAAGGAGGGTATTATATAGCTTTCAGAGGGCTGGCTGGCTGCGCGACAATCAGTCAGGTACGTACCTCCGGTGGGGAGGAACAACCTGAGGCAGTTTTGTGGTTGCCATGGCAAGTAGCAGGTGATAGTGGCCTTCCTTTTATTTGCTTGCTGAGAACCTTGAGGGGCAGTTGGGTAATTCGATAATCAGCTGCTACACGCCGATAATACATTATATCCTCACCGGATGCGGTCCCCGTTATGGATGCGGCCAGCTCTTATGAGAAACCGGCAGCAGTATTGCGGACGGCATCAAAACAGCCATTTCCAGAGCATTTCTGAGTCCTTAGCTCCCAGCAGGTCATTACCCTTCTCCCTTGCGGCAAGGTAGCGAGCGCATGGGGCCTTTAGTGTCTCAGTTGAAGCTGGATTACTGACCTCTGCCTGAGGTGAATCATTACCGTCTGGATGATTCTCACATGCACTGAATGACCAATGTTTGTTCGCTATTTTCTTTTGATATCTCATCTCTAGCCTAGAGGTTAGTGGTCAATTAGAACACGTGTAATACAATTCCATCCAGGCCGATTCTGACGATGATCTCGTTGAGATTTCCCATGTCTGTAGCATTTGTCAGTTGTGCCTGCTTTCGAGGCTCACATGGTCCAGCACCTCATCATTGCTCAGCTATGTTGTTGTGCTCGAAAGCGAACACCCACAGGAATAAAACCCGGATACAACCTAGCGATGCCATCTACCACATCCGCCGATGGAAGGAGCATAGATGTATATAACAGTAGTATCGACGCGCGCGGATTACCCGAGCTGCAGAAGTTTCTGGCCACATTATCAAAGAGGGGGCGCCTGTCACTCGAGTGCAAGTGAAGCAAAAGCCGATTGATGTCGACCCCGTACAAAAGGTCATATATTTCAGCCTTGGCAACGTAGCAGCAGTGTCTAGGCATTTCCCTTTGTGAATTCCCCCTCTCTTTCTCGCTACGCGATGTGTTATATATAACAGGAGCAGTGACCGGCGGTAGAAACAGCGCTGAGGAACAAAGAGTACAAATATCTTGACATGGTGCTAGCTTCATTTTGGCCCTTCTACCAGATGATGCCGGCCAGTTCTGGGCCATTTTTGTGCCTCATTTACAGATAGGAACCTCTACCCCAAAGATAGCTTGGCCTTTGCAATGGAAGCGTTCATGCCATGAAGCGGGCATCTCCAGACTCGATCAATACGTCGGAAGCGCCGATACCCAATACATCACTGTGAATTGGGTTGCGGCCCACGTTCGCCGAATTCACTTGCCTTCCCGGCCCGGGTTGGAGATACCAGGCAGGACGTTGGATTTGGCCGGCATGACTCATCCCACAACACCTGAAGTGTTCCGGCACATCTGAGCCGTTACTGTGCAGGAGAATGGGCACTAGGTCGCCGGGTAATCGGAATCGCTTCTTATCAGGAACGCTCAGGGCCTTATTAGCCTGCGCACGCCTGAGCCATCAACCATTGATTACCACTATGACATTCCTAAAACCACCCATTCTGGTTTGGTGCTTATTTCCCCTCCGCAACATAGGCAGCTATCACAGCAGCCGATCAGAGCAGGCAATTGACCAGCCATGGAAACCCAAGATGAAAATACGGTGATCTTAGAATCGAACGAAACCACGTCAACGCTCATTGCGAAGACACATCACTCGGAGATAGAAACGTGCAAGTGGAATGGGTCGCTTGCAGTAGTCAAGAAATTCAACCACGGCGACAATGCACGAACATTTCGACGCTGGCGCAACGAAGTGGATGCCCTGAGCCTCGTTGACGCTCATGTATGTTTCGCTGATATAACACTCACCATCCACTACGCACCTCATCTCACAAACGTACAGAGTAACATCACCCAGATCCTTGCCTCAGACCTCCAAAATCTCACCATAACAATCCGTTATGAGCCAGGTCGCAGCCTAGACCTCTACGTCGACTCGGCTAACAACTCGACACTCTCTCGTTCACAGGGCGACGCCGTCTGGAAGCAAATATCTGGCGCCCTGGCCCATCTTCTCTCAAAGTCCATCGTTCACGACGACGTCAAACCGGATAACATTGTCTTCTCCCCAAGCCCAAAACCTCACGCAGTGCTCATCGACTTTGGCGCCGCTCTCATCAACCCCTCGTGTTTGCCTGAGAATGGATGGACGCCGTCTGGTACGCCGTCCTACGCACCCCCAGAGTTCTTTCATAAACGCAAAGACTACGCAGGTGACGTTTGGGGACTGGGCGTGACCATGTTGTTCTGCTTTGGGTACATTGCCTTGCCAGACGGTGGTTGGATCCTGCCCCACGTGTTCGAGAACGAGAGTGTGAAGTCGGAGATGACAAGTTGGTTGGATGGAATCGAAAGGCTGCGCAAGTGTGTTTGCAACGAGGGTATGGGCCTGTTAGCGGACATGCTGGATGCAGAGCCCGACAGGAGGATTGAAATTGATGAGCTTTCAAGGCGTCTCGGGGCGCGGTGAAGGTCCTCGGCAATGCGCGTCAGAACATGGAGAATAATGACCTCGGCAACACATATGGTAGAATGATTCTATGAAGTGTTACCTCACGGCCTCAAATACAAGGGAACGACCAGAGACAACCCAAATTTGCGTCATCTATCGACGACAGTGCTCCAAAAGGCTTGCAACAAGACAATCGCAATCTTCGCCTCCAGGCGGATCACAACTCAACACTAAAGATTGTGCTCAGAAGCGTAAACTTTGACATTCGTGTTCCTCATTCAATCAATCTTCGGTCGCCATCGTCATCGTCATCGTCATTGGCTTCGTTATTGTCCTCGTGTCCAACTACAGATATATCACAGGGAGCCATAACCATTGTACCGGAAAAGGATATCCCAGAGGGACTCCAGCTTCTCTGGTAACACATAGCTTCTGAACACTAATCTCATAGTGGAAGAAAGTATCGTAAGAAGCAGTCAGTTCCCTGATGCTGGCCCAACACGGGAAATATCTGTCACAACTGCGCGCCGAAAGCATATTTCCCACGCATAACTGTTCTTTGAATGAGGATATGTGCATGATAGGCTTCTCTCCAAATTTCTACAGTGCATCCAACAAGGAGTCATACATGGATAACCTGTTGAATAAGTGAACCTGAGGCCATACCCTATGGGAGTTACGAGACATTGATACTAGCGAATAGCGTTTAAAAAGAAAGAGAAAAAGGGCAAGTTCTTACTCAGCACATCTGGTATACTATACATAACATATAAACATCTGTCTAAGCTTTCTTGATTTCTACCAGATTCAAAGAACAAATGCTTAGGTATCTATCCAGCTTCATAAGATCATTACTATACTTTCTCGGGATAGGCGTATGACCTTGCGGTGAGAATGGAGTATATATAGGAAACGGTAAAAGCCTGTAGATAATATTTGCTTGGCATCCTCGACTCAGTGCTGGTCCCTCTCGCGGCGGGCTTCTTGTTCAGCCAGCCCTTTTAGATGCAAGTTTAGTCTAATTGAAGTTCAATACCAGATCCCAGACACAAATCTAATAAATCACTATCATTCTTTCGTGATCTATATATTGCGTCTTAATAAAGTTATTCATAGCGAATAAGCAACGCGAAACAGGCGGGAACCGACAGTACCTCTTGGAATTGTCAATATCAGCATTTTCACCACTATTTTCCTTTGCAAAGTGGCGCACAATACAGAAACAGCTCCGATACCCATCGTCTCCCAGAAAAGCTCATTATTGTCTCACACACCCGCACGCACATGGATTTGACATGGGCTGGAATGAGATGCAAAACTTCTCTTCCCAGCCAACACCAACGCATGCAAAAAACCACTGCGTGTCTTATTACACCGAACGTCACTTGCAGAAGCCGCCTCTCACTCTCGGCAGAGTACCGTGGAAGCAGCAGACAGAAAACTCCGGCTCTGGAGCTTCTGGAACCCGACTCCATAGGTCCGCACGTCCAGGAGAGGCCCCCAGAAATAGAAGACTGGCGAGCACATTCCTCTAGGCGTTCGTCCTGCGCGTCTCGCCTCATGCCTCGCGTATTCGTACGGCGAACACATCATACGAGACAGGGGCCGACGATGCGCAGCGCCGTCCATCAACATCACAAAACATCCCGATCCACTCCCCGATCCACTACCCACAGGGCCAGGCCTGGTCACCCAGTACATTCGAGCCTGGTGCAAGACTGTGCCCGTCCTGCGGCGAAGGGGGGTAGCTCGCGCAGTGTCGTCTCTGCCCTGCCCACACGCCGAAACATCGCGCTTGACAGACGTCCTTGTGTGGATCAAAGTAGGAGGCAGAAGGGGAGGAGGCAGGGAAGGAGGCAGGGGAGGGCTAGGTGGCCGCGAACAAGAGACGCAGAGAGGAGCAAACGAGGGACGCCATGGAAGGAAGCGGCGTGGGCGATACAATATCGTTCCTCCTGAACTCACGTGCGCGGTTTCGTTTCCCTCCTGTACGGAAGAAGAAAAGGCGCACACATCACCCAGAATCTAGGTTGCGGCGAAAAGGAACCAATGAACCTTCTTGCCTTGACGAATTGCACAGCATTTTGAAAAGTAACGGAAAAATAAATTGTGTACTTGTTCTAGCCATATCGGTCCGTCCAAAGAGGGTACGCCTGCGAACCTGAATCTTCCTCCTCAGGCCACGTCGGAGGAGAAGCCCCATGCCGACCCGAGTCCCTAAGATGCGCTTCCGCCCCATCTGACCCGGTCCCGCCCGGCCGGTCGACAACCCGACTTTCGTGTCCCGATTCCAAAATTACTGGCTATCCGCTCGGACCGGTCTGGAATCACCCTAGACCTAGTTTGCTATTCCCACGCCAGGTTCATTTGTTATTGCAGCCATCTGACCGTCGACAAGCATCCCTTTCTTCCCTCAGAATGCGTATCCGGTTGCCACAAATCTCGCCTTATCTTATTTCTCGAAACTTACGGACGGTCTAGACCGATCTGCAAGATCTCCGTCTCGCTTTCTCATTATCTATCCCCATCCAACCTCAGTATCCCGCGTCGTCGTCACTCAACCCTTCGTTCTTGTGTCATATGACAAAGCATACAAAGACAGAAAAAGCCGGCAAGAAAGAGTGCCATCATCAATTTAATACACCTTTGCTCATGAGCAACAGGTAGTAGAACCTCTTAACTGAAAAGCAGACTTCCCTCGGCACGTAATAACAAGATGTGTGCTAGAAACGCCCAGTGCCATGATCCCCTTGTCCCTCATTTCAATGCCGGTCCTGAATATGTATGACCCCAAACCGTAGCTTCCCTCCTTTCTTGAACGGCTAGAAAATGGAAAGCTCAGTCCCGTAGTTCTGTTTTTGAGACCAATCCCGTTTATCGGAAATTCAACCACGCCCCAAGTAAATCGCCGATCGAAATGCCAAAATGCAACATGACCTGCCGCGCTCTGGCCCCAATTTCTCCATATTCTCTGGTCGTATGTGCACACTTGTTGTTTGAGAAAGACATTTAAAAAAGGGCCGGCACCTTTGCGCCTCGCTGTAATACCAACTGTCCTTTTGGCATCAAAAAGGCATGATGCTGCTCGGACTCCTCGTGTCTACACCCTTCGACTGTGTTCTTCCTTCTCCAACTTCTCAACGTTTTCCTCCGTCAAGGAATCGCCCGCGACTACCGTCTGGAACGACTCTCCTCGCCGCGGGAGCTTCTTACCCCCGGCGGCTTCCATGAGCTTCCCTTGCTGCGCCTGTAAAGCGAGCTCGTCCGTTTCGGAGCGCCGGATTGGCTTGATGGGATCTCCCACATTCAGGGAATCGAATGGGGACGGCTCGTATGAGTTATTTCTAGTGAGGGGGCGAGGCGTCACCGCATCACCTCGACTTTCTCCGTCTGCCTCCTGGCTATGCTCCTGTTCCCGACTCGAGGGCGCCATGGCTTCTGTCGAATCCGGGGGCGTCGAGTCCACCTGGTCGTGCGTGACACCAGGGATGTCCGCGTTGCTGCAATGCTCGGCTGTGTCTGAGCAATCCGACATGGAACCGTCCGAACTCTTCAGTACGGGTACTTGCGGCCTCTTGATCAAGCTCCAACGGACCAACATCTTTTCCAACGTCTTGCTCTTGACCGGCTTGGCGAGGTAGTCATCCATGCCCGCTCTGGTGCACTTCTCCTTGTCGCCTTGGATTGCTGAAGCTGTCATTGCCACAATGGGTATGTCTTGTACATATGCCTTGTACGGCACGTGGTGCCGTAGTAGATGGGTACACTTGTAGCCGTCTATGACTGGCATCTGAACATCCATGAGGATTATATCTGGCTTGGCATGCTTGCCCTGTCGAGCAGCTGCCATGTACTCGAGGGCTTCTTTTCCATTCCACGCCGCCGTTACGGTGAAGCCCAGTTTCATGATTGTTTTGGTGGCGATCTGCTGGTTGATGGCACTGGAAATGTTTAGCAAGAATCATGACTGCGTGCCGGGGTCAACTCACTTGTCCTCGACGACCAGCACGCGAATTTTGGAACGTTCAGAGTGTGGCAGCAGCTCCTCGTCAGAAGCTGGCGGCGTGCGAACTGACAGCCGACGAGCAGGGGATTTGTATTTGTCGGAGAGGAACTGCGAAGACTCGCCCGAGGCTGGGGGGGTGTTGAGCAATTGCTCAAACTCCGAGCTGTTGCACGAGACGCTCATTTCGGACTGCAGCCTGTCCGGAATAGATCCGATCTCCACTAGAGGACCGCCGCGTTGTTGTTGAGGCTTGTTGAACGGGACCCAGAATGTTGCAACGGTTCCGTTGCCCAGCGTTGATTCCAGCGTCATGTCTCCATGCATGAGCTCCAGTAGGTTCTTGCAAATCGTCAAGCCCAAGCCAGTACCGCCAAACTTTCTTGCCGTGGATGCATCTCCCTGGCTAAAAGGCTGAAAGAGCTTCTTCCGCACCTCTTCCTCAATGCCAATACCGGTGTCCTCAACGATGAACTTGACAACGATACTGTCCGAAGTTTCTTTTTCCTTTTGGACCGAGAACTTGACGTAGCCTTGGTTTGTGAACTTGATGCTGTTGGTCAGGAGGTTTGTGATGATCTGGCGTACGCGGCCGGGGTCCCCGATGACGACCAGATCCTTTTCGACTTCTCCGGATATGTCTGAACGGAAGTCGAGATTCTTCCGCTCGGCAGCAAAACTCAACATCTTTTTGACGTCCGTCACGATGACCGACAGCGAGAACTGAACCTCCTCGATGTCTAAGCGTCCCGACTCAACCTTTGAAAAGTCGAGGATGTCGTTGATGACGGTCAAGAGAGCATTCGCCGACCTCTGTATGTTCTCCACGTACTCGGTCTGCTCGGCATCAAGCTCCATATCCCGCAGCAACTCGGCCATCCCGATTACACCGGTGATGGGCGTACGGATCTCGTGAGACATCTATCCATCTGTCAGGTTACACACTTCAGCCAGTCACCGAACTTTACTCACATTGGCGAGGAACTGGCTTTTCAGTCTGTTCGCCTCTTTGGCGGCCGCTTCATTGGCCATCGCTTGCTTTTTCTCGCGGGACTCTTCTTCCAGATCCTCGACCTTCTCCTTCAGCTCACTGACGTCCATAATGACCCCAATAACACCCTCGATGCAAGTCTCGTTGGTGACGAGGCCTTCCTTGGTTTTCTTGCCGAGAATTGGCAGGAATCTCGTTCGGTACCAGCGGCCGTCCATGCCGTGTTCTGCCACCTCCTCCGTCTTTCCACCAGCCAGGATATCCTCGACGGGACGCAGAAATTTCGGTCGCTCTCCGGTCTTGAGCTGAGGATTGAGGCGGTTGAAGACTTTGTACATGTCATGTCCGATGAACCAGCTGGAGCGGTTCGACGTGGTGTCCTCCCCGTTGCTGTCCCATATCAAGGCGCCCTCCAACATTGTGAGCTTGAGTTTGGTATCGACGGTAAATATCGTGACTTGCGAGTGCGCCAGAACACTAAGAAGCTGTTGTCGGGTGCTCCTGGCCGCGAGCTTGGCCTCGATGCCTTCGTTCACATCAGTGCAGGTTCCGAACCACTTCTCAATCTCGCCTGTCTCCTTGTTCCTGAGCGGGAGGGCTCTTCCCAGCATCCATCTCCATTCGCCAGTCTTACTGCGACACCGGTACTCGGTTACGTACGGGTCGCCGGTTGCCAGTGAGTGTTTCCATCGCTTGGTGGTTTCCGGCATGTCGTCCGGATGAAACGGGTGCTTCCATCCAAGACCCAACGAGTCTTCAGGCGTCAGACCCGTGTACGTGTACCAGCGGGTATTGAAGAAGTCGTGGTAGCCGTCCGGCCTCGTTGTCCAGACCAGTTGTGGCATAGTATCGCAAATCAGCTTGAAGCGCTCCTCGTCCCGCTCCTTGATTTCTGTGATTTCTTCCGTCATCTTGGTGACGTCCCGAAAAGTAACCACCCCGGCCAGGAACTGACCCGAGCTATCATCTTGAATCGCTTCTCCTAGGGCGTCGTAAACCTTCCTCTTACCGTCGTGGTCGATCATACCCACGCGCATGTTGCTAAACGGCGTCTCCGTTCGCAGCAGAACGGAGATGGGATACTCGCTAACGTCCAATTCCCTTGTAAATTCCCCATCATAGAGAGTCCATCCAGGCAGCAAGTCGAAGCCGTCCAAGGACGTCTCCAAGTCGCTCCCTTGACGCAGAAGGTTGCGCGCGGCACGGTTGGGAAACGTCACACTGCCGTCCTTCCACATGGCGAGGATGGGCATTGTCGTGTTGTCGAGTAAAGCGTCCTTCATCAGGATCATCTTCTGCAGAATAGAGGGTGTGCTTGCATGAGCTGCTATCGACGGCGGCCCCATAGGAGGAAACGGGCTCGACGACAGCGAAACTGCGCTGGG